>SKCR01054706.1:0-33293 GCA_019454045.1 Zanthoxylum bungeanum | reverse complement strand
AATAACATGGAGTCGCCACCCAGTGTGAATTGGGAAAATGATTTAAGGCCGCACTCACCCCTCGCAAGGGAAGACCTCAAACGTTGGGTTCGGAATGGTCCCTTACTTATGCCACTTGTAATGAATGGATTTGTGCAATAATCTAACCAAGTCTACGCAACAACAACCTACATCTAAGTTTGCATACTACCTATATCTAAGTTTGTATGCATAAAAGTAAGTCGAAATAACGGTAAACGCACAATTTCACGACCATATTAAATAAATAAATGCAGAAAGATAAATAAACAATAACGGTAAAAGCATAAATATTAAAAAGAGCTAACTAAGCATATGATGGGGAAAGAAATAACTAAGGAAACAAACATGCATAAAACATGATGAAAGGATCTTTCCAGTGTGTGCGCGTTCGTGTAGCGTTCATAAACGCGTTCGAACGATAAACATAATGCACGCATTCGAGTAGCGTTTGATAACGCGTTCGAATGGTAAACAGAATGCACGCATTCGAGTAGCGTTTGATAACGCGTTCGAACGGTAAACAGAATGTACGCGTTCAAGTAGCGTTTAATAACGCGTTCGAACGAGACGAGGTAGAATGCAAACGTTCGTGTAGCGTTTGATAACGCGTCCTAACAGAATCACAAAAAAAAACGATACTTCTAATCACATAAACACCTAAATCATGCATAAAATCACATAAACACCTAAATCATGCATAAAAAAGAACATACTAAACAATTAAATCAAGAATAAATATGAGATTTGATGAAACGAAATATATGTGTCTCTCAAGTGGTACGTGGAATTGTTTCCCAAGTACAGACCGCATTACCGTCCATTCAGATTCGGCTACAGAATTTACGTCTGGGTTTCCATCCGATATACCACAAGAGATAACACATATTTCATTCATCCCATGGCCACAACATTCACGAATCCACAATACACATGCGAAGAAATAATAACAAAAGAACGGGAATAAATAAAAAGGGTGCCCTCAGGTCTAACCTCTTAAGTCATCTCTTGGAAGTGCGTTATGCGACCGTCGGAAGAGTTAATGCTCTGCAACTCCTCTGGTTCACTAGTTCATTGTTTTCCTCCGTTGCCTCACTGTTTTGGGCTGCTATTTCCTCTGTTTTGGGCTGCTGTTTCTGCTATTTTTGCTGCTATTTTTGTATTATTTAAAGGTGTAATTTATAGGTGATTTGGGCTGCTGTTTGCGGTAATTGAAGGATGATTTTCAGGGTGTGTTTTGCGGTAATTGAAGGGGTTTCAGGGCTGTGATTTTCGGTGATATAAGGTGCAGTGTAGGGGCTATTTTCGGTGGTTGCTGGGGTAATTTTCAGAGGCGGTTTTGATGAAGGAGGAGGTTGCTTGAAGTCGTGAATGTGAAGGTTGGCTTGAGGGCTCTTTTTACGGCAATTGCAGGGAGAGTTTCTGTATGTTATGCGTGAATGTGCTCGGGTGTGAAGAGTTGGTTTTGGCTTCTTTTTATAGGCAAATGTTGGGTTTATCCTTATGAGAATAGGGAAAGGATTTTGTGTAATTATGGGGATATCTGTTAATTAGTGTGCTACAAGGAAAAATCTATTTAATTAGGGATGTGATTTAATTTGATTTGATTTCTTCACTTTTGATTAGAGATATGATTTAATTTAATTAGGAAAGTCTTTGATGAGCTTTGATTTGAATCTTTTAATTTGGGAAGGTGATTTGTCTTGATTTTAGCATGTGTTTAATGTGTGATTTTTTTATTTTGGAATGCTTTGGGCGTGGCTTTGGTCTTTTTGGGCATGAGTTTGGTCCATTTTGGTGGGCTTGGTGTATGGTTTATTTGATGTATGAGCTTGGTGTGTGACTTGCGGGGCTTTTGGACCAATGATAAGTTTAAAACAGAGGCTTAACGAGCAAACCCAAAGCTAAGCAAATGAATTAAATCCAACAAGGTGTCAATTTCTGACTCGTCCCTTCCGACGTCCATTTCCCGCGACTTCCACAACTTAAAGAGGTAGTGTCTCCATGTGAGACTCATCATCGGGACTTATTGTTAATATTCCTAGAACATGCCAAGGATCTAATAAGCAAGAAAAGGTGTTCATAAATTCATTATAAGTTGCGGAATTACTTACATTGAATGGATTTGAGCTTTTAAAATTTTGAATGATGATCTCCAAGATCCTTCCTTTGTTGATTCCAAGCTTTGAGTTGGTTTCCAAGATCCTTCCTTTGTTGATTCCAAGCTTTGAGTTGTGAATGAAGATCTCCAAGATCCAACCTTTGTGTTGATTCCAAGCTTTGACTTGATTTCCCTATCACCTTAGAAGACTTCTACAAGTGCTAGCTTTGTTGATTTTGCCACAAAATCAAAGAAAGGAGAAAGGAAGCTCACGCCCATAGCAAGGATGAAGCTCACGCCCATTTGCTAAATCAATTAGGGTTTTTTTTTTTTGTGTCAAGTGTTGTGTAATGAGAGAGAGAGATGCCTTTTGGTAAAACCAATTTACCCTTTCACCTAAACAAGGTGGTTGGGTAAATGGTTTCACCAAAACCATTCCAAGGTAGTTGGAAAGTTGGTGGCTTGACATAAATGCCAACTACCACATGTGAAGTGGGCCCCCATTTGAATTCAAAATTCAAATGGATTCTACGAATGTTTACCGCGGCTCCAATTCGTTTAATCTGATTAAACGAATTTCCGTCGCTAAATAATTAAATCTAATTTAATTAAATGACTACGCCTCGTAAATATATTACGAATGCAGTTTACGAATTAATTCTAAATTAATCCGTTCACTCGTATTAAAGTCCAACTTTAATTTCGTAATGAAATCCAATTCATATTAATATACCTGATATATTAATTTTAGCCCATACAAATAAATTAAATAGAAAAATCAAATTTAACTATTAAATTTATTTTACCGATTAAATCCAAATAAATCGTGTTATCTCTCTTCCGAACACATTTAATCCCAAATTAAATAAAGCCTCAATTAATCACAGATTAATTTTCTCTCTCTAAATTAATCCCAGATTAATTCTAGTTTATGTCAACTGTCATCGGTGAATCTTTGGGAAGCGACCCAAGAGACCTATGGATATGTTGGCAGTAAATCCCGTTATCGGACTATCTGATTAAGTGCGTACCTCGTACCACATGCTTACGGATTTACAAGACATGGTTGGCTTCTAGCAAAGCACCGTGCCTACCCAATTCTCCAGAAATATTCTTACTGGAATATACAATCTATGTCAGGCGTAGTATACGTAGTATTGCGTATGTCGATCCAGTATCTGATGTCACGTGCTAGGCCTAGGGCTGGAATTATGTATGCCCCGTACGAAGCACATGTCGGATGTCTGGTAACTAGTCTCTATAATCGGATGAACATGACCTAGTCATATCATCCAAATGAATGCAATACTTAAGAGCACTAGTTCCGTATCCTACGTGACATCATCTCCACTATGACTGGAGTGATACTTTCGTCTTGACATCACACCCAATACACTATGTTTCTCAATATACCCAGCAGAGGCGTACACAGAACCGGTTAAAGCTCTGGACGACCAAAACCAAAGCATATTGATTGTCGCAAGTATTAGCGGTGCAAGTCTCAGGTTAATACCAAATACACCTACCCTGATTTCGGACTTCCAAAGACACATATTCATACTACCAATGGAATTCCGAGGGGTCTATCCAGAGCGAAGCTGTTTTTTGTACCATCGGTAAAACACAACCTCCTATTACACTTGCATGAGTATCCAATACCCAAATATATGAGAACTATGGTGTTACACTTCCATAACACGCACAAGTGTAATACTAGTCTATTCCGCATTATCGATGTCCAGTCTCGATAATACTATGACTAGGGATATTTAATGATTAAACCTTCGAAGACTGATACTGTCTCATATCATCTCAATCCGGAACTAATCATAAGGACCTCCTATCATTTATACATCTAGGTGATCTAATTACAAATGATAAGATAGCAATCTCCTTTGTCACATAGTTAATTTGTACAACAACACTATGATATGTACAAATAGTGAAGCCATGGGTCATAATTGTCCAACAATCTCCCACTTGGCCTATAGCCAGTCACTCGAGTGTCATACACCCGAACTATGTACGGTTCGCTCAAACTGCTGAGGAAAGGCTTTCGTCAGTGGATTTGCGTGATTATCGTCTGATGCGATTTATTCGATCATCACATCGCCACGATGTATGATCCGAACGAATCAGATGAATAGTTGAAGTATATATCTGGATCGTTGATGAGACCATTAATTCTTTAGCTTGTGCTGACGCCTAGCTCAGCTGCTTTCAGAACTATATCTAATCTAATTAGATTTATCATCGACCCAAATGGCTTCTATTGCTGCCTCAGCCGCAGCAATAACCCGCATTTGTTGTTTATTCGGTAACAGTATCTTTCTTGGAAGATTTCCAACTCACTGTTCCGTTATTCAAACTGTATAGTACCGTTGTTTTTATCGGTTAGGAAACTTACAGCAGTGATCCCAGTCACTTCAAGTTCTCATTCTCCATAGTTTAAGACATCATCCTTAGTTCTCTAAGATACTAACAGATGTTCTTAATATCAATCCAGTGACTATCACTTGGATTGACGTGTTTGTGACTCCATATGCTCAAAGCATATGAGACACCAGGTCACGTACATTTTTCAATGTACGAGTTGTCAGAGAGTGTTAACAACTTTAAATCTATCCCAATAGATCTTTATTCCTAGAATAAAAGTTGTTTCTCCCAAGAATTCTACGGAGAATTTTCATGAAAGCCAAGCTTTCACCGATTGTAATATGGGAATATCATTTCCAAGAAATGACATATCATCATTATTTAGGACAGTCACTTTCAGTGCGCTCCCACTAACCTCCTTATATACACAAGAATCATTTCTCGTTTTGAATTAAATCATAAACCATTATGATTACATCAAAACGATAATTCCAAGAACCTAATGCTTGCTTCAATCCAAACGTGGATCGAATAACCTGCAAACCTTGTTTGCTAGTTTTGATACGACAAAATCGTCAGGATGTTGTAAACATCCTCCAAAAGGTTTCCTTTTCACGAAAACGATTTTTCGTTCAGCTGCCATATTTCATAAATGAAACATGCAGCATCAGCAAGCATTATCCAAATGGATTTAACGTGGCAACAGGTAAAAGATTTCATTGTAATCAACACAATGTTGATAACGATACCTTTTCGCTACAAGCCTAGCTTAGTACGTTGGTATGTTGCCTTCCATGTATGTCTTCCTGGAAGACTTATATAGTACCAATAGGCATAATGCCTTCTGGTACATCAACTAGTCTCTAAACATAGTTGGTATACATGGAATCCATTTCGGACTTCATGGCACTTTGCCATAATGGGGAGTCGATACCTTGTATCACTTCTTCATATGTAGTCAATTCATCTTCTTCAATAAGATTGACATCTTTATGAGGTGAGATCAGAAACCCATACCTCCCAGGTTGTTTTCTGACTCTCTCCGACTAACGTGGTTCTTGTGTATTCGAAGATTGTGGTACAATTTCATCCTTGATGAACTGTTTGTGTTCCATTAAGGACTAGGTGCCTTGAACAGTATTACTCCGATTTTCATCGAGTTTTACTACCCTCCCACTTACCACTGCATATCGGTATTCCTCTTAGGAAAAACGCATAGCGAGCAACAATTACATTGTTCTCATGTGAGATGTATAAGTACTATACTTTGGTTTCCCTAGGATAACCTACAATTTAGGCACTTATCCAATTTGGGTTCTAGTTTGGTATCATCCAAACATATGCCCAGCATTCCCAAATCATCAGGAATGAGAAAACCTAGTTTCTTTCCTGTTCATATTAAATATGATTTCTCTCTAATAGATTTTCATGGAACCTTATTCAAAATAAGTATTGCACTGTTAATGCTTATCCATTTGAAGGAAAATGGTAGCTCAGAGCGACTCATGATTAACCTTATCATGTCTAACAAAATTCAGTTTCTCCATTTGGACACACCGTCAAATTGACGTGTTCTAGGAGGAGTCCTCATTGAAAGAATACTATACTCTTTCAAGTATTTGAGAAACTTATTGCTTAAGTATTTTCATCATGGTCAAACCGTGATGGTTTTAATACTTTAACCGATCTGTTTGTCTATTTCGTGTCGAAACTCTAAAAGTTTCCGATTTATGTTTCATAAGAGACACATAACCATAACGTGATGCCACATCCGTAAAGGTCACGAAATACTCATATCCACCTCTAGCCTAGCTAGATATGGGCCCACTTACGTCACTATGAATGAGGGCTAACAAATCGATGACACTTACACTTTTACCAAGTAAAAGGTATTTTAGGTGCTTTACTTAATAAACTAGATTCGTAGACATTATTTGAATAGAATCAAATCCGTCCTAGTATCTACTCTTCAAAAGTGTGGATATACGAGTCTTGTTTAATGTGTCCCAGACAACACTGCCACATATAAGTCTTATCTGATCAAATCAGTTTGAGCAACTTGTTTGTCATGTTATATGTTTGAGATTTATTTATATTCAAAATATAAATACTATTGTTCACATCTAATGTGTTTATCTCATCATCTTTATAAAATAAAACACTTTAGTGTTCTAGAATATAAAGGTATACTCGCAACGAGTTATACTCGATATAGAGATAATGTTTCTAGTCAAACTAGTTATATTATAACAGTTTCCTAATTTAAGCACATACCCAAAGGGTATTTCCTAAACTTAGGTATCTGCGGTAAAACAGCGACTTTCGTCTCGTTTTCGATTCACAGAGTAATCTCAATTGAAGTCAGTATCCTGCTCATAGCAGATTCTGCACATCAATGTATATTTATGTATCACACTTAGTATTTAAAATCCAATTTTAATACTAGTATTGAACATATTTATGACAAACATATTTGAAGTCAGAGCCTTGCTCGTCTTCAATTCCTTCATGTCTGCTTTGTCCATATGGCATTCACGCTTCAGTGATCCCATTTGCAACAGTTTAAGCAGACATCTTGGGATATGTCATTTGTCTTCCTAGAAGACAGTAATGATTTTGCCTTTGCCATTTTCTATATCCCAGAAGCCTTTGGCCAAGCCTTGGGTTTCTAGAATATCGAAGTAAGGTGCGCCTTGCGCTACTTGCCTTATTGCAAACTTTTGCTTTATCTCCTTGAGAATAGCCATTAACTCTCCAAGAGTTATTAATTACAAATTAATACTTCTAAGATCTAAGGATAAATATATGAAGATCCTTCAATTTCTTCATCATACTTTAAGGATCTAATCCTTAGTTCTGATTAGGAAATTAATGAGTCTTTTTGACAAGTATAATGGATTAAGCACTAAAGTTATCATCACATGAATCTTCCAAAGATCATGCTCTACTATTTGCTTAACTCTGGGCTTAGGCCTAATATGTTATTTTATCAAATAAAGTAACTTATTAGTTTCCAGGACCATCCTGAAATTTTATTCCCAATTTGAAAATTAAAGTCGTTCAAACACATTTTCACCCAGGATTATGTTTTAAACACTAATCTTTCAGTTATCTTGATTCCAATAGTCTAACTATCCAATCAACGATTTCAGGTACAATCTAATGTAATGATTATTATAGTCTAACTGTATAACTAATTACAATTTTATTGGTTAAAATCAAATATATATTGATTACTATAATCCAATTATATAATCAATTATAAATGATCGGTAAAATTCAAATATATTGATTACTATAATCCAATTATATAATCAAGTATAAATGAAGGGTAAAATTCAAATATATTGATTACTATAATCCAATTATATAATCAACTATAAATGAAGTAGTTTGAATATAGTCCAACTGTTTAATTAAAACAACAATTAAATATTAGTCCAACTAATATATTAATTTATTGACGAAATATTGAAATGAGCGCTTATGGCAAGTATCTAAACGAAATTGCAAATCTAATACTTGCCTCCCACTATTTTCGGCGAGCCTCTAACCCTCTGTTGAGTACTCGGGAAACCTTGTTTCCTAGTGGGCTAGGATCCCGTTAAATAACACACAATCTTGACTTTGGCCAACAAATTGTATGATACTTAACTAGGTAGATCTCTAAGATCAATTGGATCTCATCCAATTCCTAGATCCAGTAGGTGGACATCCAAGTCCGAAACATATATACAATATAAATGCCAATATATCCAATATATTTTCCTAATCTTTTTCCTCTGAATCAACTAAGCCTTGGCTTTGGCACAACCAGCTTAATGATTCAAGTTAAGCGGGACCCATTGACATGGAAAGCTTCGTAATCAATGTCGATGGACAAGAAATGATCTTGACTTTGGCCAACAAATCATGACTTGGACAAGACACCGATATGGAACAAAACTCTCATGATTCAAACACATCCGCAATTGACAAAGGTCTTGACTTTGGCCAACAAACCAATGCCAACTTTGAATCTTGAGTAAGAATCACTCAACGGAAGGAAAAACGCTTAATATGTTTTGAGGGTTTTTCAAGTAAATTGGCAACCAATTTATTATCTTTGCTTAGGTCTCATCATACACCCTTAAGCATGCATTCTAAAAGCATAATAAGGCGGGATAAATAAATTAATAATGATATGCGGATGGATATGTCACAAATTGTTCCTAGAACAATTTGATTTGCGCGAGTCCAACTCGTTTAAGAATAAATACTCAAAGTAAGTATTCTTGATTTATATTGAACTACAACTTTAAATCCAATTTATTTGTATTCAATACTAATTCCAAATTTAATTCCAAATTTAATTCCAAATTAAATATTTACACTTACTTATAAGCCTTAAAGACTTGGATTCCAAATCCAATCTTAATGGGTCTCAAAGGCCCAATAACATCCAATGCCATTTTAATTAAAGTCCAATGAGCTTTTAATTGATTCTTAAGGCATGGGCTTTGGCCATAATGGATCAAACCCAAAATGCCAAGGCCCAATAGGAATCACCCTATTGCCAACAAATCAATTTAGGCCCATTAGGCCCAATTAAATACTTTAAAGGGCCAAGTGATGTATTTGGACTTCATGGAATTGGTTTTAGGCCCAATTGGATCCAATCCAAAAGTCCAAAACCAAACTTTGTCAAAACAAGCCCATTAAGGCCAAATACACACTTTTAGCCCAATTAAATTATAAAGGCTTATTAACATAATTATAATATTCCAAATATCACAATTATTTTAATTAAAGTGTATTAGCCATGATTAATTAATTAAACTCAATATTTCCAAAATACCAATTAACTTAATTAATCATGCTTAATCCATCAATTTATGCTCAACACAAATTGAAGCCAAAACACATCATTTCATGCTCAACATACTCTTTGATTTTAACATAAACATTATTGACTTTGATTCTAATCCAATCAAACCAACAATCAACATTTAAACATGCATTTAAACACATCATTTCATGTTACAAAAAAAAAAAAAACATGCAGTCCACTGCTACACAGTTTCGGCCAAGCTAAGGAATTATCAAAAATTTGATCCAATCAATTTATCTCAAATGTAATCATGCATAACTCTAAGTTATCATATTCTAAGCATGCTCAAAACATCAATTTGAAGGAATCATGCTCAAAACACCAAAAGCCCCAAATTTTAGTCTCATGAACCCTAAAATTTTCATGCTTAAAATTGGCTCTTGATTCCATTGTTAATGTTCCTAGAACATGCCAAGGATCTAATAAGCAAGAAAAGGTGTTCATAAATTCATTATAATTTGTGGAATTACTTACATTGAATGGATTTGAACTTTTAAAATTTTGAATGAAGATCTCCAAGATCCTTCCTTTGTTGATTCCAAGCTTTGAGTTGGTTTCCAAGATCCTTCCTTTGCTGATTCCAAGCTTTGAGTTGTGAATGAAGATCTCCAAGATCCAATCTTTGTGTTGATTCCAAGCTTTGAGTTGGTTTCCCTATCACCTTAGAAGACTTCTACAAGTGCTAGCTTTGTTGATTTTGCCACAAAATCAAAGAGAGGAGAAATGAAGCTCACACCTATAGCAAGGATGAAGCTCACGCTCATTTGCTAAATCAAATACGGTTTTTTTTTTGTGTCAAGTGTTGTGTAATGAGTGAGAGAGATGCCTTTTGGTAAAACCAATTTACCCTTTTCACCTAAACAAGGTGGTTGGGTAAATGGTTTCACCAAAACCATTCCAAGGTAGTTGGAAAGTTGGTGGCTTGGCATAAATGCCAACTACCCTCCCAACTACCACATGTGAAGTGGGCCCCACATTTGAATTCAAAATTCAAATGGATCCTACGAATGTTTGCTGCGGCTCAGATTCGTTTAATCTGATTAAACGAATTTCCGTCGCGAAATAATTAAATCTAATTTAATTAAATGACTACGCCTTGTAAATATATTACGAATGCCGTTTACGAATTAATTCTAAATTAATCCGTTCGCTCGTATTAAAGTCCAACTTTAATTTCGTAATGAAATCCAATTTATATTAATATATCTGATATATTAATTTTAGCCCATACAAATAAATTAAATAGAAAAATCAAATTTAACTATTAAATTTATTTTACCGATTAATTCCAAATTAATCGTGTTCTCTCTCTTCCGAACACATTTAATCCCAAATTAAATAAAGCCTCAATTAATCCCAGATTAATTTTCTCTCTCTAAATTAATCCCAGATTAATTCTAGTTTAAGTCAACAGTCATCGGTGAATCTTTCGGAAGCGACCCAAGAGACCTACAGATATGTTGGCAGTAAATCCCGTTATCGGACTATCCGATTAAGTGCGTACCTCGTACTACATGCTTACGGATTTACAAGACATGGTCGGCTTCTAGCAAAGCACCGTGCCTACCCAATTCTCCAGAAATATTCTTACTGGAATATACAATCTGTGTCAGGCGTAGTATACATAGTATTGCGTATGTTGATCCAGTATCGAATGTCACATGCTAGGCCTAGGGCTGGAATTGTGTATGCCCCGTACGAAACATATATCGGATCACTGGCAACTAGTCTATATAATCGGATAATAATGACTTAGTTATATTATCCCGATGACTGCAGTACTTAAGAGCACTAGTTCCGTATCCTACGTGACATCATCTCCACTATGACAGGAGTTATATTTCCTTCTTGACATCACACCCAATACACTACGATTATCAATATACCCAGCAGAGGCGTACACAGAACCGGTTAAAGCCCTGGACGACCAAAACCAAAGCATATTGATTGTCGCAAGTATTAGCGGTGCAAGTCTCAGGTTAAGACCAAATACACCTACCCTGATTTCGGACTTCCATAGACACATAGTCATACTACCAATGGAATTCCGAGGGGTCTATCCAGAGCGAAGCTGTTTTCCGTACCATCGGTAAAACACAACCTCCTATTACACTTGCATGAGTATCCAATACCCAAATATATGAGAACTATGCTGTTACGCTTCCATAACACGCACAAGTGTAATACTAGTCTATTCCGCATTATCGATGTCCAGTCTCGATAATACTACGACTAGGGATATTTAATGATTAAACCTTCGAAGACTGATATTGTCTCATATCATCTCAATTCGGAACTAATCATAGGGACCTCCTATTATTTATACATCTAGGTGTTCTAATCACAAATGATAAGAGATGAATCTCCTTTGTCACATAGTTAATTTGTACAACAACACTATGATCTGTACAAATAGTGACGCTATGGGTCATTATATGCAAAAATACAGTGCCTACAGTCGCCCCCACTTTGATAGGAATTGTGAAGCGTGTGACAATGACAATTCTGTCAAAGTTATGCAATGTATTTTTACTTACCTGGCTCGCCAGCTGCCACTTGACTTTCATGTTGCTTCGAACTGAGTTGATATTGTTGTACCATACCCGACATGCTAAACCGCATACCCGAGGTATCGCGGTTGTGTCTCCACAATCGGAGTGCCATACCCGATGTGCTAAACCTCATACCCGAGGTGTCGGGTTGTGTCTCCATACCCGGAGTGCCATACCCGGCGTGCTAAACCCAATACCCGAGGTGTCACGATTGTGTCTCTATACCCGGAGTGCCATACCCGGCATTTTGATGATTTGTGGTCCTCAACCCTAGGACTCATCCCCAAAACTGATACTGATGTGGGCCTCGACCCTGGGACTCATCCCCAAACTGATACTGATGATGTGGAATTCAATCCTGAGACTCATCCCCAAACTGATACTGATGTGGGCCTCGCCCCCAAACTGATACTGATGTGGGCCTCACCCCCAAAATGATACTGATGTGGGCCTCGCCCCTAAACTGATGTTGATGTGGGGCCTCGCCCCAAAATGATACTGATGTGGGCCTCGCCCCCCCAAATTGATACTGATATGGATGTTGCATATCAACATGTTGTATTTGCCGCTCACGGGATAATCATGATAGCTAAACATATTTTCGTCCTCAACGGATGCTTTGTGTCGAAACCAGAGAACCGTCAAAGTACTTAATACACCCAAATCCGATCGTCTGCATGAATGATTTGAACTAGACTCCTAGTGTGTGTGTGTGTGCCAAGGCTCTTTCGCAGCTTAATCCTTAAGTAAGCCAACTCGATGATTTTGTCTCGGATAATTGGATCAGTGGGTCTAACCAACCTAAATGTCTTGATCATACTCTGTGATTACTTCCTCGTACTCAACATGATATGGTATTTTTCTTCTTTTCTTTCGTCTCTTTCTTTTCTTTCTTTTCATTTCGAACTTTTTTTTTTCTTTTTCTTTCTTTCTCTTTTCTTTCTTTTGACACACCTACCCTTTAAGGTTATATGTGGTATATTTTTTCCTTTTCTTTTAAGAGACTTTTTCTTTTTTTCCAACCATATCATATATCGTAGCATAAGTAAACCAGGATGGACATCTAGGCAAACAGTCATTCACTGATCCGCCATCTCTTCAACTAGTCATCTCACGACCATTCAGGCTTCTGCTGCTAAAATCACGTAATCAAGTGCTCGTGAGTCTAGCCGAGATCAATCCACTCAGAATACCGGATGAGAGCACATCCCGCACTTATCGTTTCTAAGGTTTTACCCTGCAGCAAACAGTGTCATCACTAGACTTATGCCTAACCATCAAAGACTTTTTTTTTCACACTCCACTGGAATTCTTCCTTTCAACCGCTGATAATGTGGGCTTCGCCCCCTAGGGTTCCTTCCCGAAACTGATACTAGTATGGGCCTCAACCCTGGGACTCATCCCTGAAACTGATACCGATGTGGGCCTCAACCCTGGGACTCATCCCCGAAACTAAAACTCATATGTTGCTGCTTCTGGTTGAGTTCCATTTGCCACTTCCTTCTTTTCTTATTTGAAACCTGTGAATACAAAATAAAACAAAACAAAACAAAAGAATGCAAATACGTTACGTGTATGCATGCATAAATGGATTTCCTATTCCTTTGGGTTAGGTCTTCCGCCAGCCTTCCCGGTGACCATTCAGTCTTCTCTTCCTCAGGCAAAATACTGCTTCAATCTATCCACGTTAATCGGATCGGTGAACTCGTTCCCTTCCAAATCTGACAGTCTCACTGCCCTATTTCCCATTACTTTCTGGACTATGTAGGGTCATTCCCAATTAGGTCTGAATTTTCTTCTCGGGTCTATCGTCGATGACTTTGACTGCTTAAGCACCAGACACCCTTTCTGATCTTGGTAGGGCGCACCTTCTTGTTGAATGCTCGAGCCAACCTCTTCTAGTCTAACTGCATATGACATAAAGACTTCATTCTCTTCTCATTCAGTAGGGCTAACTACTCAAATCTCCGCGAGGCCCACTCATGTTCAGGTAATTCTGTTTCTGCTAATACCCGCATAGATTATATCTCAACTTCCACTGGCAGTACTGCTTCCATTCCATAGACTAAAGAGTACGGCGTGGCTCCCAATGCTGTTCTCACAGAAGTTCTGTATCCCCATCGGGCGTACGGTAGCTTATCGGCCCAATCTTTGTAATTCTCTGTCATTTTGGCTAACACCTTCTTTATTATCTTATTGGCTGCCTCGACAGCCCCATTTGCCTGCGGCCTGTAAGATGATGACTTGTGATGCCCTATCCCATACTTCTGTAGCATTGCCTTCATTTCTTTTTGAAACTGAACTCTGTTGTCCGTTACTACATGATGCGGCATTCCATATCGGCATATGAGATTCCGAGATATGAACTTCACCATCTGCTTTGCTGTGACATTTCGAAATGACTCGGCTTCCACCCATTTTGAGAAGTAGTCTACTGCCACTACTATGAAGCGATGTACATTCGATGCATGTGGTTGAATCTCACCAATCATGTCAATTCCCCATGCTGAGAAAGGCCACGGCTCTGATAGCCCATGCAACTCTGTGTGTGGGAAATGGTTCAAGTTACTGTACGCTTGACAATCGTGACAATGCTTTACCAGCTTCGTTTTGGGTTTCTATAATTAGTCCCAAAGAAAGTATAAGCCAAAGAAATACACATTTTATACATGCAAAGCTTGAAGCATGGCGGAATCATACTTACAAAGCTTGTGACGAAAATGATGAAGAGAATCGTTGAGTCTTCAAGGTGGAAGCTTTCGGCCAAGAGCAAGAGTGAGAGAAGCTTCAAGTCTTCTTGTATTCCAAGCTCCAAGGTTGTTTCCCTATCACCTCCTTTGATCCCTCATTGTGCTAGCAAAAAATGGAGAAGATGAAAACAATTTTCTGCCCTTGTTTGAAGCTCACGGCGTGAGCAAGAAGAAGGAGAGGGAGAGTGCCTTTTCAATTTTCTTTTTTTCTCTTTTTATTTGTTTCAAAAACTGTGAGAAAGAAAAAGAAAAAGCAATGATGAGATATCATTTTCCAAAATGAATTTTTTATTAAAAAACCCTTCAAAAACCGTGAAAGGTTTTCCCTCCAAAAAATCCATTAAATGGCCTCACCTACTTACATTGAGAATAGAGACAATGTATCATCCCATAAAGGTGACTAGATACATCCATCAACTAGTCGTGTCAAGTAATGAGACTTCGCGATGTGATTTGCGGATCCCACTCGTTTCAAAATACGAATGTGTCCGCAAACACTTTTGGGCTCAATTTCGCTAATTCCGAATTAACGAATTTCCGTCGCGACGAGAATTAAATAATTACGCCTAGCGGAATTACTATTCAGATCGCTAACGAATTAATTCTAAATTAATTCGTTTGCCCGAATTAAAATCCGATTTTAATTCCGCGTCGAAATCTAATTTCGTTTAATATATCGAATATATTATTTTATCGATTAATTCCAAATTAATCGTTCTCTCTCCTAATAAGGCATTTTATCCAAGATAAAGTTTCTCCGCAATTAATCCAAGATTAATAAAGTTCGAATCAAACATCATAGGTGAATCTTCAGGAAGTGACCCAAGAGATCTCCGGATATGTTGGCAGTAAATACGGTCGTCGGATAATCCGAACACGTACGTACCTCGTACTACGTTTTTACCGATTTACAAGACAAGGTTGGCTTCTAGCAAAGCGCCATGCCTACCCAATTCTCAGAAATATTCTTATTGGAATATTAGATCTTATATCAAGCGTAGTATACCGTAGTATCGCGTACATCGATCCAGTATCGGACGATCACATGTTAGGCCTGGGGCTGGAAATGTGTCTGCCCCGTACGAAACATATATCGGACATCAAACAACTAGTCTCTTTAAATTGGACAATCCTGACCTGGTCATATTGTCCCGACGGTTGCAACCTTTTATAGAGTACTAGTTCTGTATCCTGCGTGATCATCATCTCCATAGTCTGAAGTGATACTTCCATCTTGACATCACATCCAGTACACTACGATTCTCGATACCCCAGAAGAGGCGTACACAGAACCGGTTAAAGCCCCGAACCACCAAAACCAAAGTTTACCGATTGTCGCAAGTACTAGCATCATAGTCAAGTCAGGTTAAGACCATATACACCTACCCTGATGCGGCCTCCCATAGACACGCATACATACTACCAATGGGATTCCGCGGGGTCTGTCCAGAGCGAAGCTGTTTTCCGTACCATCGGTAAAACACAACCTCCTATCGCACTTGCATAAGTATCCAATACTTAAATATATGAGAACTATGACGTTGTGCCATCACAACTCACACAAGTGCAATACTAGTCTATTCCGCATTATCGATGTCCGATCTCGATAATACTCCGACTAGGGATATTTAATGATTAAACCTTTTATATTGATACTGTCTCATATCATCTCAATACGGAACTAATCATATGGACTTTTGCCATTAATATATCAAAGTAAATAATTTTACAAAACGGCAAAGGGCAATTTCATTATCACATAGTTAATTTTGTACAATAATACAATATCATTTACAAAACAGTGACGCTATGGGTCATAATGTCTAACACTTCGCGCAGTCAGCTTCCATGGTCGACCAGTAGAAGCCTTGTCTCACTATTTTGCGGGACAAGTTCAATCCGTTCATGTGCGGTCCACATACTCCGGCGTGTACTTCTTCCATTACCTTCTGAGCTTCTTCTTTTCTCAAACACTTCAACTGGATGCCATTTGTTTGTCTCTTGTAAAGTTCTCCCTTCAAACTCACAAACTGAGAAGCTAACTTCTGCATGGCTAACTTGTCTTTTCTGTTTTCTTCTTATGCGAATTCTCCCCATTCTAGATATCTCTGAATATCGTAATACCAAGGTTTCCTATTGTTGATCTCTACTTCCAAGACCTTTTCTATCCGTAGACAGGTCTGCTTACCGTTGTCAACACCAGAGGTCTCATCACCAATTTCTCTGGATTTTCCCAAGTCGCGGCCAGTGTGGCTAACACGTCTGCCATTTGATTCTCTTCTCGCGGCAAGTGTTGGAACTTACAATCAAGGAGGGCCTGTGCCAGACTCATGAGGTGGAACAAGTAAAGTTTCAACCGTTCTTCCTTCAATTCCCATTCTCCTTGCATCTGTCGGACTACTAACATAGAGTCTCCATAGACTTCCACGCTCTTAGCTTTCAAGGATATCAATGCCATCAATCCGAAGGCGCATGCTTCATACTCAGCCATATTATTGGTTACTCCGAACGTCAACCTCTTGGCCATAGGTAGGGTTTCTCCTTCAGCGGTTACTATCATAATTCTGATTCCGGCTCCATTGCAGTTCATTGCTCCGTCGAAGTACATCTTCCATCCTTGGACTGTTATTGCTTGGATCTCCTCGTCTGCGAATTCAAACTTGTATTGATCTTCTTCTATAGGTTGTAGTGCTAGGAACTCCGCTACGGCTCGACCTTTGATTACTTTAGAAGTGAGATATTCCATGTCAAACTCTGTCAGAAATACCAACCATCTACCTAATTTCCATACTGGCGAAGGCACCGAATGTAGATACTTCAACGGATTCTCCTTTGCTACCACTTGGATTTTGTCAGATTGGAAATAATGATGTAGTTTTCTGGACGCCAATAATACTGCCAAATAGATCTTCTCTACTTCTTGATAGCAGGCTTCATATGAAACCATATTCTTACTAAGGTAATAGACTGCTTGCTCTACCCTCGTCTCATCTGCCTGTATCATAATTGCCCCTAGCGCTTCGGGTTCTATTGCCAAATACAGTACCAAGGGTTTGCCTGGTCTTGGAGGCTTCAAGAGAGGAGGTTTCACTAAGTATTCCCTGATCTTGTCGAAAGCTTCTTGGCATTGCTCATGTTCTTGATATATCTCTTATTCACGGGGTGGTAGACCAGTCGCCCCCAGACTTGTCTTTCTTTCCTTACCGTAAAGTTTTCTGTTTCTCGATTTCCTTTTCCCCGATATTCATGTTTGCTAAACCCTTCTTGACAAACTTTTTATTTTTAATCTCTAACCAATGGATATTTATGATGGATTTTAAGACACAGGGGTTAGCATGATGTATGTATGCATGAGATGCATGGGATGCGTGCGATGCATGGAATATATAAGTCGGCCCATTATCATTTTAAAGCATTCAATCATACTATTGCGCGGTGCAAACTTGTCCCAGTTGAAAAGGCCCAACAGATTTACACTTTTGCGATAACATGGCTAAACAACTTCAAATGATAAGGGGCCTAAACATAAAGTAGCCCATAAGCATTTTAGAAGCTTTTGGCCCAATTGCCATAAAGCACGGACTCGTCCAAGTTTAAATGGCCCAACAAGCCCATACCTCATGACAAAAAGTCCAACTGAATCCAAATGATGACGGTCCTAAACGCAAGAAAAACAGAATAGTTTCTATTGGTCCTATAACTACAGTTCATATGTGGGTTTATATGGTTATAGACAAAGGCTCCCGCTGGCGAAGGATTGCCCACAACTAGGACTCCCCACGCAAGTGTTCGAGCGACAAAATGAGCACACCTTTTTTATACCTTAAGGTACGTGCCAACGAGTTATGGTGCGTGACTAACTGTCAAATGGATTTCCTATTGTAGATTCCCCAGAGGGAGGGTGGAGCAAACTCTCTTAAATACCCAAGCCTCTTAGGCTCTTATCGCCTTGGTGACAGGAATAAACAACAAGTCCTCCAAATTAGTCCATCACAGTAAGTTGCGGGTAATGATTATCTAGGTGCTTTCACAGATTTTCCTTATAGAAAGGTAGTGAATGAATGAAGACACCAAAACCTTACCCAGCTTTAATAATGCCTTTGATTAGACCACTTTCAACCCACGGTAGAAACGATTAACTAAAGCATAAATCACAAACATTACAAGATATTATTTCGGGGCCGATTCTCTATCCCCAGTGGAGTCGCCAGACTATAGGACACAGAAATCGATGATGCTGTTCCAGGCTCGCGGCCTAGTCAGAAGTACGGAGTAGCCCACGGGGGAACTAAACCGGAGAAATAACATGGAGTCGCCACCCAGTGTGAACTGGGAAAATAATTTAAGGCCGCACTCACCCCTCGCAAGGGAAGACCTCAAACCGTTGGGTTCGGAATGGTCCCTTACTTATGCCACTTGTAATGAATGGATTTGTGCAATAATCTAACCAAGTCTACGCAACAACTGTTGGGGTTTTGGGCATTGGCGCAGCGGAAGCGCGGGTCCGGGCGAAATCGTATTTTAAAACTTTTTCAAAATACCAAATAAATTATTCAATATCTAATATGAATGTTTTATTCATATTTCATCTAAACCTATTTATTCAATATCAAATATCAACATAAATATTGTTGAAACATCGCGAAACTTTTACGAAAATATTTTTTCCCGTAAAATGGCCTAAAACACGTTTTTGACCGAACCGACTACTGGACACTTATGGAAACTGCCCAGGTCAGATCCAATAGTGTCGGAATAGTTCACGGGCTGCCCAAAGAGTGACAGGTTCACTGTTTTCATAGTCGTCACCTGGTTGGCTCAAAATCCACCCGGTAACGCCGTTTTCGGCCATTTTCTCTTATTTCAACTCCGAAACACTTTCCGAAAATTGTGCCAACTCCCAAAACACATCCATTACATTCATAAAACATAAAATATATCACAAAACTTCCAGTTTAGCCTAATCTGATCGGGAACCAAAAATTTCACAAAATTCATGCTTTAAATCCAATTTTACAAGATCAATCAAATTAATCAAACACCAATCAATGTCCCACCACACAAATGATTCACTCCAGAACAATTCTAGGCATAAAAGGAGTGGCTATTAAACTCTAGATGTTGGAATTTTCTAAGCATCCTAAGATCATTTCAAGAATGAAAATAAGTGCGAATACAACGAGGGAGTTGCAGAATACTCACATCGAGCGATTGAGCGACGCGGCATTGAACAGAAAAATTATTTTCTGCCTCCTTACTGCTCACGGCAGTGAGCTGAAGTCCTCTCCAACATTCGGCCTTTTGAGGTCCTTCGTCAAGCTCCAAGCTTCGTCAAATGATCCCAAGATCATGGGTGGACTTCCCTATCACATTCGCATGACTTCGTAGTGTGCTAGCACTCTTGATTTTGCAACAAAATCATGACTTTTGCTTCCCATTTTTCCTCCTTGGCTCTCGGCAGTGACAGAACCAGAAGAAGGAAATGCAACAGCCCATTGGATGAAAATGAGAGAAGAGAGAAGAAGAGAGAGTTGTGATGGTTGGTGGGAAAAAGTGTATCAAATACACTAAATAAATTTCAAAAATTAATTACAACTTTTCTCTTTCCAAAAGTCAAGCATAAATGCTTGCCAACTACCACCATCAATCAATCAAATCAAGTGACAAGTTGTCACATCACTCAAAGTGACTAATGATTTGACGCTTGATGCGACTAATGATTTGACACTTCTGTTATTCACATCTAATGTGTTTATCTCAATATCATCTTTATATAATAAAACACATTAGTGTTCTAGAATATAAAGGTAAATCCGCAACGGATTAAACATTGATATAGAGATAATGTATCTAGTCAAATTAGTTACATTATAACAGTTTCCTAATTTAAGTACACACCCAAAGGTAGTTCCTAAACTTAGGTATCTACGATTAAAATAGCGACTTTCATCTCGTTTCCAATTCGTAGATAAATCTCAATCTGAAGTCAGTATCCTGCTCAAAGCAGATTCTGAACATCAGTACATATTTATGTATCACACTCAGTATTTAAAATCCAATTTTAATACTAGTAGTGAACATATATATGACAAACATATTTGAAGTCAGAGCCTTGCTCGTCTTCAATTCCTTCATGTCTGCTTTGTCCAAACGGCAGTCACGCTTCCGCGATCCCATTTGCCACAATTTAGGCAGACATTTGGGATATGTCATTTATCTTCCTAGAAGATTATAATGATTTTGCCAATGCCCTTTTCACATTCCAGTAGCCTTTGGCCAAGCCTCGGGTTTTTAGAATATCGAAGTAAGGTGCGCCTTGCGCTACTTGTTTTATTGCAAACTTTGAATTTATCTCATTGAGAATAGTCATTAACTCTCCAAGAGTTAAGTATTGCAATTTAGTATTTCTAAGATCTAATTATAGATCTACGAAAATCCTTCAATTTCCTTATCATACTTTAAGGATCTAATCCTTAGTTCTGATTCAGAAATTAAGGAGTCTACTGACAAGTTTAATGGATTAAGCACTAAAGTTATCATCACATGAATCTTCCAAAGATTATGCTCTACTATTTGCTTAACTCGGGCTTAGGCCTAATATGTTATTTTATCAAATAAAGTAACTTATTATTTTCCAGGACCATCCTGAAATATTCTCCCAATTTGAAAATTAAACCATTTAAATACATTTTCCCTAGGATTATGTTGTAAATGTCAATCTTTTCAATTTAATCTTGATTTTAATAGTCCTATAATCAACGATTTAGGTAGTATTATTGTAATGATTATTAAGTCAACATTAATCAACTAAATTTCCTGTTTGAATACAGTCAATGTTATTAAAACAACGATTTAAATATTAGTCCAAACTAATATTTAATTTATTGATGAATGCTATTTGAATGAGCGTGTATGCAAGTAATTAAACGCATATTGCAAATTCAATTCTTGCCTCCCACTATTTTTTGGCGAGCCTCTAACCCTCGTTGAGTTACTCGGGAAACGTGTTTCCTAGCCAGGCTGGTCCGTTAAATTCACACAATCTTGACTTTGGCCAACAAATTGTATGATAATTAACTAGGTAGTAGTGTTAGACATTATGTCCCATAGCGTCACTGTTTGTAAATGATATTGTATTATTGTACAAAATTAACTATGTGATAATGAAATTGCCTTTTGCCGTTTGTAAATTTATTTACTTTGACTTATAAATGGCGAAAGTCCATATGATTAGTACCTGGACTGAGATGATATGAGACAGTATCAGTCCCCAAAGGGTTAATCATTAAATATCCCTAGTCGTAGTATTATCGAGACTGGACATCGATAATGCGGAATAGACTAGTATTGCGCTTGTGCACGTTGTGAGGGCACGACGGCATAGTTCTCATATATTTAAGTATTGGATACTTATGCAAGTGCGATAGGAGGTTGTGTTTTTACCGATGGTACGGAAAACAGCTTCGCTCTGGATAGACCCCGCGGAATCCCATTGGTAGTATGTCTGCGTGTCTATGGGAGGCCGCATCAGGGTAGGTGTATATGGTCTTAACCTGAGACTTACATCGCTAGTACTTGCGACAATCGGTAAACTTTAGTTTTGGTGGTTGGGGACCTTAACCGGTTCTGTGTACACCTCTTCTGGGTTTATCGAGAATCGTAGTGTACTGGATGTATGTCAAGATGGAAGTATCGCTTCAGACATATGGAGGTGATGATCACGCAGGACACAGAACTAGTACTCTATAAAAGGTTGCAACCGTCGGGACAATATGACAAGGTCAGGATTGTCCGATTTAAAGAGACTAGTTGCTTGATGTCCGATATATGTTTCGTACGGGGCAGACACATCTCCAGCCCCAGGCCTAGCATGTGATCATCCGATACTGGATCGATGTACGCAATACTACGGTATACTACGCCTGATACAGATCTTATATTCCTATAAGAATATTTCTGGAGAATTGGGTAGGCATGGCGCTTTGCTAGAAGCCAACCTTGTCTTGTAAATCGGTAAAGACGTAGTACGAGGTACGTACGTGTTCGGATTATCCGACGACCGTATTTACTGCCAAAATATCCGGAGATCTCTTGGGTCGCTTCCTGAAGATTCACCTATGATATTTGATTCGGACTTAATTAATCTTGGATTAATTGCGGAGAAACTTTATCTTGGATAAAGTGCCTTATTTAGAGAGAGAACGATTAATTGGAATTAATCGATAAAATTATTATATTCGATATAATAATCGAAATTCGATTTCGACGCGAAATTAAAATTAGATTTTTAATTCGGGCATACGAGTTAATTAAGAATTAATTCGTAGCGACGTAAATAATAATTTCGCTAGGAGCGATTATTTATTTAAATCCGATTTAATTAACGTCGCGACGCTAGATCGGTATTTCGGAAATATCGAACCCGAACGCGTGAGTGGACGTGGGCCCACTTTCATTGGGAAACGTGTGGGGCCCACATGACACTTGTCATTATATGCATTATTTTATTGATAAGGCATTGCATGTTAATAGTGTACAAAACACTCTAAGGCATTGCATGGTGATAGTGTGCATTTCACTCAAAGGCTTTGCATGGAGTTTGAGTGTTTGACACTCTAAGCCATTGCATGGTTTATGTCATAGATTTATTATTAATTTAATAAATTATAACATAAATATAAATTGATTTTTGGTAATACAAAGATTAATAATCAAGTCTTTACACAAAATCTCTCTTCTCTCTCAAATTGCCGAGAACTCCATTGACAAGGGCAAGGAAGATTTGATCTTCCATTTCTCCATTTTTGCTAGCACAAGCAAGGGATCAAAAGAGGTGATAGGGAAACCATCAAAGAGCTTGGAATACAAAAGCTTGGAGCTTCAAGTCTTCTTCCTCCTCTTGGCCGAATCTCCACCACTTGGAGCTTCTACCATTTGATCATCTACTTCATCACAAGGCATTGTAAGTATGATTCCGCCATACTTCATGTTTATATATATTCTTTATAGTATTTCACATGCTTAATCTTTGTTTGGGACATATTATAGAAACCAACAATGGTATCATTGAGCTAGGTTTATGCATGAAATACTTTAGGTTAAAATTTGGGTAAAATTGATTGAAGCATGTTCTTGTGAAATTTGATTAATGAGTATGCTTATATGTATGTTAAATGACATTATATGGAATCAATTTATGAAAAATGCATTGGATGATTTTTCCCAAAATTTCTACCTTGGCCGAATGGGTGTGATAAATTGATTGAAGCATGTTCTTGTGAAATTTGATGAATAAGTATGCTTGCATGTATATAGAATGATATTACATGGAATCAATTTATGAAAAATGCATTGGATGATTTTTCCCCAATATATCACCTTGGCCGAATGGCATGATGAAATTGATATAAGCATGTTCTTATGAAATTTGATTAATAAGTATGCTTGCATGTGTATAAACATGATGTTATATGGAATCAATTTCATGAAAAATGCATTGGATGATTTTTCCCCAAATCCATGCCTTGGCCGAATGTATTACTACTTGGAGTGGTTTGATATTTTTTGTGTATAAGATCATTGGATGACTTAGAACGTGTATGGGACGTAGATTAGTAATTCAATCGGATTGAAATACAAATCGATACACAAAAACTCACCTTGGCCGAATACATAAGACATGTAATGGAGTTGATTTTTGTTAAAATTAATGTTGGACATTTATTTTGAACAATACATGATTAATAAATTAAATGGGTATTATTGGAATATTTGGTTTAATATGTTAATCTTGATATTACACTTTAATTAATTGGATTTTAATGTTTGGAATATTAAAATTTAATTAATGGGCTTAATTGGTTAATTGGGCTTTTAATATTGTATTTGGGCATAATGGGCTTGGTTGGACCAAGTAGATTTGGGCCAAATGGATTGGATCCAATTTGGGCCTAAATCACTCCATTAAGTCCAAATATAATATAATGGGCTTTAATAATTTAATTGGGCCTTATGGGCTTGAAATTGGTTTTATGGCACTTAAGGGTGATTCCTTATTTGGGCTTGGTAATTGGGTATGACCCACATTGACCAAAGCCCAAGCCTTAATAAATCAATTGAAAGCCCATTTGACTCGAATTAAATTAAACATTGGATGTTAGTTGGGCTTTGAGACCCAATAGAATTGGATTTAGAATCTAAGTCTTTAAAGCACATTAAAGTGTAAACATTTAATTTGGAATTAAATAATTGAATTAGTATTGAATACGAATTAAATAAGATTTAATAAGTAGTTCGATATAATTCGCGAATTCGTACCTTGTGTACTTATTCTCAATCGAGTTGGACTCGCGCAAAATCAAACCGTTGTTTGAACATTGGATGATCACTTTAACAAAGACTAATTAATTGGATTAGATTGGTTGTAAAAGCATGTCTTGTTTGAATATATATGTATGTGATGAATGAATAGTGTATATCGGATGGATATTAGAAGGGAAAGGGTAATTTTAGAAATTATTGTAAATTTGGAATTTATAAATTGGACCTGCGTGTCCAGCCTTATCTCTTTATCTCTTTGTATTCTCTTCTCACCTAATTCCCCTCAATGTAAATGAGGTTTCTCTTATTGTATTATGTAATTGGGTAGAAGTAGAATAGTGCTAGCGGGGAGAGGAAAGGGAGTGATTTGTTCTAGGAACAAGTTGTTTATATATCCATCCGCATATCACTATTATTTACTTTACGCGCTTTATGATGTTTTAGAAGCATGCTTAAGGGTGTATGATGATGAGACCTAACAAGATAAATAAATTGGTTGCCAATTACGCGAAAATCCCTCAATTTATATTAAGCAAATATCCTTCCATTGAATGGTTCTTGTTCAAGATCCGAAGTTGGCATTGGTTTGTTTTTGACCAAAGTCAAGACCTTTGTCAATCAAGGATGTACTTGAATCATGAGAGTTTTGTTGCATATCGGTGTCTTGTCCAAATCGTGATTTTTATTGGCCAAAGTCAAGATCACTTTTTGTCCAACGACATTGATTACGAAACTTTCCTCGTCAATGGGTCCCGCTTAACTGGAATCATTAGGTTTGTTTTGGCCAAAGCCAAGGCCTAGTTGATTCAGAGGATATGGTTAGGAAAATGTATTAGATACATTGACATATATACATATGTTTCGGACTTGGATGTCCACCTAACCGGATCTAGGAATTGGATGAGATCCAATTGATCATGGAGATCTACCTATGTTAAATAGCATACAATTTTTATTGGCCAAAGTCAAGGTTGTGTGTTATTTAACGGGATCCTAGCCCACTAGGAAATTCGATTTCCCGAGTTCTCTACAGAGGGTTAGAAACTTGAAGAAAATAGTGGGAGGCTATTATTGAATTTGCAATTTCATTCAGATATTTAGCCTTACGCGTCTTTCAAAATTATTTCGTCAATATTTTAAATAATTAGTTGGACTAATATATTGTTATTTTTATATGTAACAGTTTGACTGTACCCATAACATCGTTGACTTTATAGTTGGACTATAGTTGTCAAGATGACTGGCAAAGGTAATATCCGCGACATAATCATGGGCGATAATGTCTTCAAAGGGACAAACTTTGCCGACTGGGAAATGAACCTCAAGATAGTGCTTGGCTGAGGGGGCTGAGAGGATACTGTATACTTCAGAGACCTCTCCCGCCTAAACCCACTGAGCCACTGGAGCTAGAGTTATGGAAAACTCATAGTGATGATTGTGACCAAGCTCAGTCAGTTATGCTAGCTGCAATGACTCAGCATTTCAGACGCCAGAATAGGGACTTGGATCCCTATAACATGATGGCAAGATTGCGTGATCTTCACCGCACCAATAAGCGGATGAAGAGGTACGAGCTAGTAAGGAAACTCTTCCGCTCCCGGATGACAGATGGCGCATCAGTTGAAGCCCATGGGGCTCAAATGATTGCCGATATTGATGAGTTGGCCAATATGGGAATAGTCTTGGAGGCTGATCTGACTATAGATATGATCTTGCAGTCACTTCCTGATACTTGGAAACAAATCATAGTCAACTACAAGTTGATGGATACTGACGACACTCTTGGAGAGTTGTTGTCTGTGCTGAAGGAGTCCGAAAAGGAACTCCTAAGGGGAGCAAGCGCGAGGCGCATTTAGCATTGACCTCTCATGCGCCAAAGGGTGGCCCCAAGGCAATTGGAGGTGCAAGGAAGAAGAAGTTCAAGAAGAAGGGTAAAGGCAAGTTGACAGTGGCTTCTAGGAAGCCAAAGGACAAATCTCGCGACATCTGCCTCAACTGCGGCAAGAGGGGTCACTGGAAACGTGACTGCCGAATGAGCATTGTGCAGAGGGAGGATATCAAGGCTGGCAAGGCCATTGCCTCTGGTATGTTTGTTATTGAGATAAATATGAATACTTCTAGTTTTAAAAATTGGATTTTTGATTCTGGTGTGGTGCTCATATTTGTACTGATGTGCAGGATCTGCATGATAGCAGGGTGCTGGCATCAGGGGAGATGGATCTACGGGTCGGAAACGGAACACCAGTTGCTGTTTTGGCCGTAGGCACTTTTGTTTTAGTACTGCCCTCAGGGCATGAACTTAAACTTTTGAACTGTTATTTTGTTCCTAGTTTAACTAGGAATATTATATCTGTATCCTTGTTAACCCAGCAGGGTTACACTTTTGTATTCAGGAACACAGGGTGTTATTTATATAAAAATGATGCAGAAATTTGCACAGCTGTTGCAAATAACGGTCTTTATATTTTGAATATAAATGAATCTCCTAAAATGACAAACAAAAGGCTCAAAAGGAGTAATCTAAAAGATGAAGCTTATATGTGGCATTGTCGTCTAGGACACATCAACAAGACTCGCATATCCACACTTTCAAAGAGTGGGTACTTGGACGAATTTGATCCCAATTCATATGACGTCTGCGAATCTTGTCTTTTAGGCAAAATGCCTAAATCACCTTTTAGCGGTAAAGGTGAACGTGCCACAGAACTGTTAGCTCTCGTTCATACTGACGTATGCGGGCCCATGTCTAGCCAGGCTAGAGGTGGATTTCACTACTTCGTAACCTTTACAGATGATGCATCTCGTTACGGTTATGTGTATCTTATGAGACACAAGTCGGAAACTTTTGAGAAATTCAAAGAGTTTCGACACGAAGTGGAGAAACAAACAGGGATGAGTATCAAGACATTACGGTCAGACCGTGGTGGCGAATACTTAAGTTATGAGTTTCAAGATTACTTGAAAGAATATGGTATTCTTTCACAGTGGACTCCTCCTGGAACACCGCAATTAAACGGTGTGTCCGAACGGAGAAACCGCACCTTGTTGGACATGGTAAGGTCAATGATGAGTCGCACTGAGCTACCAATATCCTTCTGGGGATACGCATTAAACAGTGCTATACTTATTTTGAATAAGGTACCGTCGAAGTCTGTTGAACAGACTCCATATGAGATATGGACAGGAAGGAAACCGGGTTTCTCTTTCCTGAAGATTTGGGGATGCTGGGCATATGTTAAACGTTTGGAAGGTACCAAACTTGAACCCAAATCTGATAAATGCCTTTTCGTTGGATATCCTAGGGAAACCAAAGGATATTACTTCTATCACCCACAAGAGAACAAAGTATTTGTTGCTCTACAAGCATTTTTCCTTGAGAAGGATTTTATAAATAATGCAGTGGTAAGTGGGAGGAAAGTAGAACTCGATGAAGATCGTAGTGATACTGTTCCTGGCAATGAATCAACGACGGAACAAGAACAGACCGTCCGGGATGAGTCTGTACCACAAACTTCACATACACAAGGACCGCGTAGGTCGGAGAGAGTCAGAACAGTACCTGAGAGGTATGGGTTCCTGATCTCACCTCATGTAGATATTAATCTTATTGAGGATAATGAGCCGGCTACGTATGAGGAAGCGATACAAAATATCGATTCCGCTTTATGGCAAGAGGCCATGAAGTCCGAGATGGATTCCATGTACGCCAACCAAGTTTGGACACTGGTTGATGCACCAGAAGGCGTAAAGCCTATTGGATGCAGATGGATCTTCAAGAAGAAGACCGACATGGATGGCAACGTACAAACGTACAAAGCTAGGCTTGTAGCGAAGGGGTATCGTCAACAATATGGTATTGATTATGACGAAACCTTCTCACCCGTTGCCATGATTAAATCCATTCGGATAATGCTTGCAATAGCTGCATATTTCGACTCGACGAGATATGGCAGATGGACGTTAAAACCGCTTTCCTTAACGGAAACCTTTTGGAGGATGTTTATATGCAACAGCCTGACGGTTTTATCGTACCAAGACTTGCAAACAAGGTTTGCAAGTTAAATCGATCCATTTATGGATTGAAGCAAGCATCACGGTCATGGAATCAGCGTTTTGATGAGATCATAAAGGAATATGATTTCGTGCAAAACGCAGATGACCCTTGTGTATACAAGAAGGTTAGTGGGAGAGCACTTACTTTTATTGTCCTTTATGTCGACGACGTATTGCTTATAGGCAATGACATTCCCATGCTAACGTCGGTGAAAGCTTGGCTTTCATTAAAATTCTCCATGAAAGATCTGGGAGAAGCAGCCTTTATTCTTGGAATAAAGATCTACAGGGATAGATCTAGAAAGCTGCTTGGACTCTCCCAGAGTACTACATTGATAAAGTGTTGAAGAGATTCAACATGGAACAATCCAAGAGGGGATTGGTTCCAATGGTACGTGGTACCTCTCTGTCTAAGGACATGTGTCCTAAGACTCAGGAAGAGAGAGACCACATGAGTCGGATACCGTTCGCCTCGGCAGTCGGATCGATCATGTATGCCATGATATGTACACGACCTGATGTCTCATATGCTTTGAGCATGTGCAGTCGCTATCAGGCCGATCCAGGTGAAGGTCACTGGATAGCAGTTAAGAATATCCTTAAGTATCTTAAACGAACTAAGGATGCTTTCTTAATTTATGGAGGTGGAGAACTTGCG
Source organism: Zanthoxylum bungeanum (assembly GCA_019454045.1). Lineage (NCBI taxonomy): Eukaryota > Viridiplantae > Streptophyta > Magnoliopsida > Sapindales > Rutaceae > Zanthoxylum > Zanthoxylum bungeanum. The sequence continues at coordinate 3,595 of SKCR01054706.1, read as the reverse complement.
GTATCTGGGTATACCGATGCAAGTTTCCAAACCGACAAGGATGACTACAAGTCACAATCCGGGTACATTTTTTGTTTGAATAACGGAGCAGTGAGCTGGAAATCTTCCAAGCAAGATACTGTTGCCGATTCAACAACAGAAGCGGAGTACATCGCTGCATCTGAAGCAGCAAAGGAGGCAGTTTGGATCCGTAAGTTCCTAATTGGATTAGGAGTAGTTCCGTTAGCAGCAGAGCCCGTTCCATTGTATTGTGACAATAACGGGGCCATAGCACAGGCTAAGGAACCAAGGTCTCATCAACGGTCCAAGCATGTTCTTCGACGTTACCATCTGATTCGGGAGATCATACATCGTGGCGATGTAAAAGTCGAGAAGGTCACATCAGATGATAACATTGCAGATCCGCTGACGAAGCTGTCATCAGCAAGTTTTTGAACGACACATACATAGTTCGGGTATTAGATGCTTGAGTGACTGGCTATAGGCCAAGTGGGAGATTGTTAGACATTATGTCCCATAGCGTCACTGTTTGTAAATGATATTGTATTATTGTACAAAATTAACTATGTGATAATGAATTGCCTTTTGCCGTTTTGTAAAATTATTTACTTTGACTTATAAATGGCGAAAGTCCATATGATTAGTACCTGGACTGAGAATGATATGAGACAGTATCAGTCCCAAAGGTTTAATCATTAAATATCCCTAGTCGTAGTATTATCGAGACTGGACATCGATAATGCGGAATAGACTAGTATTGCGCTTGTGCACGTTGTGAGGGCACGACGGCATAGTTCTCATATATTTAAGTATTGGATACTTATGCAAGTGCGATAGGAGGTTGTGTTTTTACCGATGGTACGGAAAACAGCTTCGCTCTGGATAGACCCCGCGGAATCCCATTGGTAGTATGTCTGCGTGTCTATGGGAGGCCGCATCAGGGTAGGTGTATATGGTCTTAACCTGAGACTTACATCGCTAGTACTTGCGACAATCGGTAAACTTTAGTTTTGGTGGTTGGGGACCTTAACCGGTTCTGTGTACACCTCTTCTGGGTTTATCGAGAATCGTAGTGTACTGGATGTAATGTCAAGATGGAAGTATCGCTTCAGACATATGGAGGTGATGATCACGCAGGACACAGAACTAGTACTCTATAAAAGGTTGCAACCGTCGGGACAATATGACAAGGTCAGGATTGTCCGATTTAAAGAGACTAGTTGCTTGATGTCCGATATATGTTTCGTACGGGGCAGACACATCTCCAGCCCCAGGCCTAGCATGTGACCATCCGATACTGGATCGATGTACGCAATACTACGGTATACTACGCCTGATACAGATCTTATATTCCTATAAGAATATTTCTGGAGAATTGGGTAGGCATGGCGCTTTGCTAGAAGCCAACCTTGTCTTGTAAATCGGTAAAGACGTAGTACGAGGTACGTACGTGTTCGGATTATCCGACGACCGTATTTACTGCCAAAATATCCGGAGATCTCTTGGGTCGCTTCCTGAAGATTCACCTATGATATTTGATTCGGACTTAATTAATCTTGGATTAATTGCGGAGAAACTTTATCTTGGATAAAGTGCCTTATTTAGAGAGAGAACGATTAATTTGGAATTAATCGATAAAATTATTATATTCGATATAATAATCGAAATTCGATTTCGACGCGAAATTAAAATTAGATTTTTAATTCGGGCATACGAGTTAATTAAGAATTAATTCGTAAGCGACGTAAATAATAATTTCGCTAGGAGCGATTATTTATTTAAATCCGATTTAATTAACGTCGCGACGCTAGATCGGTATTTCGGAAATATCGAACCCGAACGCGGTGAGTGGACGTGGGCCCACTTTCATTGGGAAACGTGTGGGGCCCACATGACACTTGTCATTATATGCATTATTTTATTGATAAGGCATTGCATGTTAATAGTGTACAAAACACTCTAAGGCATTGCATGGTGATAGTGTGCATTTCACTCAAAGGCTTTGCATGGAGTTTGAGTGTTTGACACTCTAAGCCATTGCATGGTTTATGTCATAGATTTATTATTAATTAATAAATTATAACATAAATATAAATTGATTTTTGGTAATACAAAGATTAATTAATCAAGTCTTTTACAAAAATTCTCTCTTCTCTCTCAAATTGCCGAGAACTCCATTGACAAGGGCAAGGAAGATTTGATCTTCCATTTCTCCATTTTTGCTAGCACAAGCAAGGAATCAAAAGAGGTGATAGGGAAACCATTAAAGAGCTTGGAATACAAAAGCTTGGAGCTTCAAGTCTTCTTCCTCCTCTTGGCCGAATCCTCCACCACTTGGAGCTTCTACCATTTGATCATCTACTTCATCACAAGGCATTGTAAGTATGATTCCGCCATACTTCATGTTTATATATATTCTTTATAGTATTTCACATGCTTAATCTTTGTTTGGGACATATTATAGAAACCAACAGGTAGATCTCTAAGATCAATTGGATCCAATCCAATTCCTAGAATCCAGTATGGGGACTCCAAGTCCGAAACATATTATCTTATATATGCCAATATATCCAATATATTGCCTAACCTTTTCCTCGAATCAACTAAGCTTTGACTTTGGCACAACAAACTTAGTGATCCCAGTTAGGGTGACACCAATTGACCTGGAAAGCTTCGTAATCAATGTCGATGGACAAGAAGTGGATTGACTTTGCAACAAACCACAATGGACAAGACACCCAATATGGAACAAAGCTCTAGTGATTCAAAACATCTTCGACAGACAAAGGCCTTGACATTGGCCAACAAGCCAATGCCAGTCTTAGATCTTGAGTAAGAATCACTCAATGGAAGGAAAAACGCTTATATTTGTGAGGGTTTTTTCGCGTGCAAATTGGCAACCAATTATTATCTTTGTTAAGGTCTCATCATCATACACCTTAAACATGCATTCTAAACACATAATAAAGCGCATATGAATAAATAATAATGATATGCGGATGGATACTTTAACAATGATCCTAGATCAAATTCTCCCTTTTTCTCTCCCGCCCGCACAAGTATTTGCTTCTAAGCCATTACACTACACTTCTAAAAGAAACCTCATTTATATTTAGGGGAATAGGTGAGAAGAGAATACAAAGAATAATGAGGTAATAAGGCTAGACACGCAGGTCCAATTAATAATTCCAAATTTATTACAACAATTTCTAAAATTGCCCCACCCATCTAATATCCATCCCATATACATTATTCATGCATAGCAACCATGTATTCACACAAGCATGTTATCAATCAATCTAATCAATTAATTAATCTGATAATTAGTGATCATCCAATGTTCAAAACAACGATTTGATCTTGCGCGAGTCAAACTCGTTTTGCGAATAAGTACTTAAAGTACGAATTCTCGAATTAAATCTAACCTAACAAAATTAAATCCAATTCAATTTTTATTAATACTAATCACTTTATTATTCAAATTAAATACTACACTTTATTGACGAACCTTTACGACATAAATTCCAAATTTAATCGCTACGGGTCTCAAAGCCCGATTACGTCCAACGTCAATTTAATTAAAGTCCATGGACTT
>SKCR01054705.1:0-33368 GCA_019454045.1 Zanthoxylum bungeanum | reverse complement strand
ACACACATTTTATCTCTATCTCCTCCCATTTCTCTCTTCTTCTTCACGCCCTTGGGGTTGACATTTTCTGTGTTTCTGGTTTGAAAAACTGTGAGTAGTAAGGGAAGCAAGTGCGATTTTGTGGAAAAATCAAGAGTGCTAGCACACTCCGGGATCATGTGAAGGTGATAGGGAAGTCCACCCACGTTCGACGAAGCTTGGAGCTTGCTTGAAGAACCAACAATGGCAAAAAACAGTGAGCTTGGAGCAGTCCACTGCCGCAGTTCACAGTGAGCAGAAAACGAATTTTTGTTCGTCAAAGCGTCGCTCAACCGATCGATGTAAGTATTCCGTGACTTTCTCGAATGTATTCACATGTGATTCATGCTTGTTTTATGATCTTGGGACCTTAGCTAAACTAACAATGGTATCAGAGCAAGGAAAAACATGAAAAATGTTTAGGGCTTAAAATTTGGGTAATATGTTTTTTAGCATGATTTAAGTAAATTGGATGTTTAAGTATGCTTATTACATGTTTAATTGAGGATTGATTGGATCAATTTGATTAAATTTTGTTTGGAACAATTTTTCCCAAATTGGAAGGCTTGGCCGAATCCACCTATGCCCTAAATTCTTGGTATTTTTTTTATTTTTGATCATTGGATGTATTGGAAATCATTTGGGGATATTGATTTAATGTTGAATTGAATTTAATTGGATTGAATTTGATTTGGACAAAATAATTCCCCATTGCCGAGAGTAGAAAAGCATGAATATGGGTTTGATTTTTGTTAAAATTGTGTTGGACATGATTTAATGATGAAGAGCATGATTAATTAGGCTAATTGATGTTTTAGGAATGTTAATTGGATAATTAATTGTGTAATGCACTTTAGGTAATTAAATTGGGAATTTGGAATTTGGCAATTTAATTGAATTGGGCTAATTTTGTGAAATTGGGCTTGAAAGTTGTTATTGGGCTTATTGGACTTGGTTGTACCAACTTAGGTTTAGGCGAAATGGGTTGGATCCAATTGGGCCCAAAACCTCTTCCATAAAGCCCAAATGCGACAAATGGACCTTTAAAGTTTAATTGGGCCTAATGGGCCAAGATTGATTTCTAGGCTTATAGGGTAACTCCCGGATTGGATTTTGGTTATTCGGTTTAACTCGAGTTGACCAAAAGTCCACACCTCGAGAAATTAATTAAAAGCCCATTGGACTTTAATTAAATTAACGTTGGACGTAATCAGGCTTTGAGACCCGTCGCGATTAAATTTGGAATTTAAGTCGTAAAAGGTTTATTATTAAAGTGTAATATTTAATTTGGAATTAAATAGCGAATTAGAATTAAATACAAATTGAATTGGATTTAATTATGTAGTTTAATTTAATTCGAGAATTCGTACTTTGAGTACTTATTCGCAAAACGAGTTTGACTCGAGCAAAATCAAATCGTTATTTGAACATTGGATGATCACTAATTATCAGATTAATTAATTTGATTAGATTGATTGATAACATGCTTGTGTGAATACATGGTTGCGATGCATGAATAATGTATATCGGATGGATATTAGATGGGTGGGGCAATTTTAGAAATTGTTGTAATAAATTTGATTTATTAATTGGACCTGCGTGTCCAGCCTTATTACCTCTTATTCTTTGTATTCTCTTATCACCTATTTCCCTCAATGTAAATGAGATTTCTTTAGAAGTGTAGTGTAACGGGTAGAAGAAATATTTGTGCTAGCGGGAGAGAGAGAAAGAGAGAGATGATCTAGGATCAATGTGTAAAGTATCCATCCGCATATCATTATTATTTTATTATATGCGCTTTATTATGTATTTAGAATGCATGTTTAAGGGTGTATGATGATGAGACCTTAACAAAGATAATAAATTGGTTGCCAATTTGCACTCGAAAAACCCTTGCAAATTATTAAGCGTTCTTTCCTTCCATTGAGTGATTCTCACTCAAGATCCGAGACTGGCATTGGCTTGTTGGCCAAAGTCAAGGCCTTTGTCTGTCGAGGATGTGTTTGAATCACGAGAGCTTTGTTCCATATTGGTGTCTTGTCCAAGTTGTGGTTTTTTGGCCAAAGTCAAGACCACTTCTTGTCCATCGACATTGATTACGAAGCTTTCCATGGTCAATGGGTCACGCATAACTGGGATCACTAAATTTGTTGTGCCAAAGTCAAGGCTTAGTTGATTCAGAGGAAAAAAGTTAGGTAATACATTGGATGTATTGGCATATGTAAGATATATGTTTCGGACTTGGATGTCCCCCTACCGGATCTAGGATTTGGATTGGATCCAATCGATCTTAGAGATCTACCTAGTTAATTATCATACAATTTGTTGGCCAAAGTCAAGATTATATGATATTTAACGGGATCATAGCCCACTAGGAAACATGGTTTCCCGAGTACTCGACAGAGGGTTAGAGGCTCGCCGAAAAATAGTGGGAGGCAAGAATTGAATTTGCAATATTCGTTTAATTACTTGCCATATGCGCTCAAACAAATATCATTCGTCAAATAAATTAAATGTTGGTTGGACTAATAATTAAATTGTTTTTTATATAAGTAGTTGGACTATATTCAAACTATTCATTTATAGTTGATTTTATAATTGGATTATAGTAATCAATATAATTGATTTTAATCTATTAAATTATAGTTGATTAAATAGTTGGACTATTGTAATCATTATAAAAAATAGTACCTAAATCGTTGATTAAATAGTTGGACTATTAAAATCAAGATAAAAATTGGAAAATTGACATTTAAAACATAATCCTAGGGAAAAGTATTTAAATGGTTTAATTTTCAAATTGGGAATAAAATTTCAAGATGGTCCTGGAAACTAATAAGTTACTTTATTTGATAAAATAACATATTAGGCCTAAGCCCGGAATTAAGCAAATAGTAGAGCATAATCTTTGGAAGATTATGTGATGATAACTTAGTGCTTAATCCATTAAGCTTGTCGCAGTAGACTCCTTAATTTCTGAATCAGAACTAAGGATTAGATCATTAAAGTAGCGCTAGTCGCCTTACTTCGATATTCTAGAAACCCGAGGCTTGGCCAAAGGCTACTGGAATGTGAAGGGCAAAGGCAAAATCATTATAGTCTTCTGGGAAGATAAAGGACATATCCCAAAATGTCTGTCTAAATTGTGGCAAATAGGATCGCGGAAGCGTGACTGCCGTTTGGACAAAGCAGACATGAAGGAATTCAAGACGGTGCAAGGCTCCGACTTCAAATATGTTTGTCATAAATATATTCACTATTAGTATTAAAATTGGATTTTAGATACTTAGTGTGATATATATATATATATATTGATTTTCAGAATCTGCTATGAGCAGGATACTGACTTCGATAGAGATTTATCTACGAATTGTAAACGGGACGAAAGTCACTATTTTAACCGTAGATACCTAATTTTAGGAACTACCCTCGGGTGTGTACCTAAATTAGGAGATTGTTATAATGTAACTAGTTTGACTAGATACATTATCTCTATATCAGTGTATAACCCGCTGCGGGTGAACCTTTATATTCTAGAACACTAAAGTGTTTTATTATATAAAGATGATATTGAGATAAACACATTAGATGTGAATAACATAATTTATATTTTGAATATAAATAAATCTCAAACGTATAACATGACAAACAAATAGCTCAAACTGATTTGATCAGAAGAAACTAATATAGTGGCATTGTTGTCTGGGACGCAATTAAACAAGAATCGTATATCCGCACTTTTGAAGAGTGGGTACTAGGACTGATTTGATTCCAATCAAATAAAGTCTACGAATCTAGTTTATTGGGCAAGTGCCTATAACAAATTTACTTGGTAGAAGTGTTAATGCCACCAATCTGTTAGCCCTAGTTCATAGTGAAGCAAGTGGGCCCATGTCTAGCTAGGCTAGAGGTGGATATGAATATTTCGTGACCTTTACGGATGTGGCATCGCGTTATGGTTATGTGTTTCTTTTGAAACACAAATCGGAAACTTTTAAGTTTCGACACGAAATAGACAAACAGATCGGCTATAGTATTAAACCGTCACGGTGGACCGTAATGGAAAATACTTAAGCAATAAGTTTCTAATATACTTGAAAGAGTAAAATATTATTTCAATGAGGACTCCTCCCGGAACACGTCAAAGTGACGGTGTGTCCGAACTGAGTAACCGAATTATGTTAGACATGATAAGGTTAATCATGAGTCACTCTGAGCTACCATTTCTTCAACGGATAAGCTTTGACAGTGCAAAACTTATTTTGAATAAGGTTCCATGAAAATCTGTTTGACAGATATCATATTAGATATGAATAGGATAGAAATCGGGTTTCTCATTCTTGATAATTTGGGAATGCTAGGCATATGTTTGGATGATACCAAACTAAAACCCAAATTGGATAAGTGCCAATTGTAGGTTATCCTAGGGATACCATAAGCATAGTTCTTATACATCTCACCTGAGAACAATGTGATTGTTGCTCACCATGCAATTTTCCTGAGAGGAATACCGATATGCAGTGGTAAGTGGGAGGATAGTAAAACTCGATGAAAATCAGAGTAATATTATTCAAGGCACCGAAACCTTAATGGAACACAAATAGTTCATCAAGGATGAAACTATACCATAATCTTCGAATACACAAGAACCGCGTAGATCGGAGAGAGTCAGAAAACAACCTGGGGTATGGGTTTCTGATCTCACCTCATAAAGATGTCTATCTTTTTGAGGTATATCAACTAACTACGTATGAGGAAGTGATACAAGGTATCGACTCCCTATTATGGCAAAGTGTCATGAGTCCGAAATGGATTCCATGTATATCAACCAAGTTTGGATACTAGTTGATGTACCACAAGGCATTGTGCCTATTGGTACTTATAAGTCTTCAAGGAAGACATACATGGATGGCAACATACCAACGTACTAAGCTAGGCTTGTAGGGGAAGGTATCGTTATCAACATTTTGTTGATTACGATTCAACCTTTTACCTGTTTCCACTGTAAATCCATTTGGATAATGCTTGCTTAAGTTGCATGTTTCATTTATGAAATATGTCAGCTTAACGGGAAAATTACTTTCCTGAAAATGAAACCTTTCGGAGGATGTTTACAACATCCTGTCGGTTTTGTCGTACCATAACAAGCAAACAAGGTTTGCAGGTTATTCGATCCATGTTTGGATTGAAACAAGCATAGGTTCTTAGAATTATCGTTTTGATGTAATCATAATAGTTTATGATTTAATTCAAAACGAAAATGATTCTTGTGTATATAAGAGGGTTATGGGAGCGCACTGACAGTGGTTGTCCTATAAAATAATGATAATTTGTGTCATTTCTTGGAAATGATATTCCCATAAAACTATCGGCGAAAGCTTGGCTTTCGAATACTCCCCGGAAACCGTACATTACAAAATGTACGCGACCTGGTGTCTCATATGCTTTGAGCATATGGATTCACAAACAGGCCAATCCAAGTGATAGTCACTGGATTGATGTTAAGAATATCCGTTAGTATCTTAGAGATCTAAGGATGTTGTCTTAATCTGTGGAGAATGAGAACTTGAAGTGACTGGGATCACTACTGCAAGTTTCCTAAACCGATAAAACGACTATAAGTCGTAACAACGGTACTATACAGTTTGAATAACGGAACAGTGAGCTGGAAATCTTCCAAGCAAGATATTGTTACCGAATAAACAACAAATGCGGTTTATTAATGCAGCTGAGGCAGCAATAGAAGCCATTTGGGTCGATAATAAATCTAATTAGATTAGATATAATTCTATTAGCAGCTGAGCTAGGCTTGAGCACAGGCTAAAGAATTAATGGTCTCATCAATGATCCAGATACATACTTTGATATTCATCTGATTCATTTGGATCATACATCGTAACGATGTGATGATCGAATAATTCGCATCAGATGATAATCATGCAAATCCGCTGAAGAAAACCTTTTCTCAGCAGTTTGAGCCAACCGTACATAGTTCGGGTGTAAGACACTTGAGTGACTGGCTATAGGCTAAGTGGGAGATTGTTGGACAATTATGACCCATAGAGTCACTATTTGTACAGATCATGGTGTTGTTGTACAAATTAACTAAGTGACAAATGAGATTGCACTCTTATCATTTGTGATTAGATCACCTAGATGTATAAATGATAGGAGGTCCCTATGATTTGTTCATGGATTGAGAATGATATGAGACAGTATCAGTCCACGAAGGATAAATCATTAAATATCCCTAGTCAGAGCATTATCGAGATTGGACATCGATGAATGCGTAAAAGACTAGTATTACACTTGTGCGCTTTGTGAGGGCACAATGGCATAGTTCTCATATATTTGGGTATAGGTACTCATGCAAGTGTAATAGGAGGTTGTGTTTTACCGATAGTACGGGAAATATCTTCGCTCTGGATAGACCCCCTCGAAATTCCATTGGTAGTATGACTATGTGTCTATGGAATCCGAAATCAGGGTAGGTGTATTTGGTCTTAACCTGAGACTTGCACCGCTAATACTTGCGACAATCAATATACTTTGGTTGCGGTCATCCAAGGCTTTAACAGGTTCTGTGTACGCCAATACTGGGTATATTGAGAATCATAGTGTGTTGGGTGTGATGTCAATACGGAAGTGTCACTCCAGTCATATGGAGATGATGATCATGTAGGGATACAGAACTGGTTCTCTAAAAAGGTTGCAACCGTCGGGATAATATGACTTGGTCATGATTATTCGATATTAAAGAGACTAGTTTCTCGTCATCCAATATATGCTTCGTACGGGGCAGACACTGTACCAGCCTCAGGCCTTGCATGTGATCATCAGATACTGGATCGAAATATGCAATACTATGATACTACGCCTGATATAGATCATTTATTCCTGTAGGGATATTTCTGGAGAATTGGGTATGCATGGCGCTTTGCTAGAAGCCAACCTTGTCTTGTAAATCGGTATAAACGTAGTACTAGGTACTTACGTTTTCGGATAGTCCGACGATCGAATTTACTTTCAATATATCCGGGGATCTCATGGGTCGCTTCCCAAAGATTCACCGATGACGTATGACTCGCACTTTTATTAATCTTAGATTAATTAGATGAGAGAGAAAATTAATCTGTGATTAATTGCGGAGATATTTTATATGGGATAAAATATCAATTAAAGAGAGATAACGATTAATTTGGAATTAATCAATAATTAATATATTTGATATATTAAACGAAATTGGATTTCGACGCGGAATTAAAATTAGATTTTAATTCGGGCGAACGAGTAATTTAGAATTAATTCGTTAGCGACGTGAATAGTGATTTCACTTGGCATAATCATTTAATTACGTCGCAACGGAAAATTTGTTAATTTGGAATTAGTGAACCCGAGCCCGGGATTATTTGCGAGCGCATTCGCATTTCGAATTCGAGTACGGCACGCAAGTCAAATCAAGCGTCAAATCGCTAGTCGCATCAAGCGTCAAATCACTTGTCACTTTGAGTGATGTGACTTGACAACTTGTGATTGATGTGATTGAGTGATATGTGTGGTTGGCATTTAAAGCTTTTATTGTTTGACTTTTAAAAGCAAAAAAGTTTGGTATGTTTTGAGAAATCAATTACCAAAATATAACACACATTTTATCTCTCTCTCTCCTCCCATTTCTCTCTTCTTCTTCACGCCTTGGGGCTGAAATTTTTTGTGTTTCTGGTTTGAAAAACTGTGAGCTGTAAGGGAAGCATGTGCGATTTTGTGGCAAAATCAAGAGTGCTAGCACACACCGGGATCATGCGAAGGTGATAGGGAAGTCCACCCATGAGCCGGGAATCGTTCGACGAAGGTTGGAGCTTGCTTGAAGAACCACAATGGCTGAAAACAGTGAGCTTGGAGCAGTCCACTGCTGCAGTTCACAGTGAGCAGAAAATGAATTTTTATTCGTCAAAGCGTCGTTCAATCGATCGATGTAAGTATTCTGCGACTTTCTCGAATGTATGCACATGTGATTCATGCTTGTTTTATGATCTTGGGACCTTAGCTAAACTAACATGGAACTCCACTTACCTAATGCTAGAGATAACTCTTGTATCAAAAAGCATTTGATAAGATGGATGATGAGGATGTTGCCTATAGAATGGAACTTGAGAGTGATGATGGTGTTCCCACTTGGGAAGATTGGAAAAATCCCAAGATTCTTTAAAAAAAAAATCTACATTGTCGCTTAAAAATTATCAGGGTCTTTATATGTCACATTTAATGGTTATGTTCATGATATTGTTGCCATCCTCACTTGCATGAATGAATGGGCAAACGAGTCAGATCCTTATGTTAAAAGTATGTGTCATAAAATGAAAGAAAAGTTTGATAAGTACTATGAAAATATTAATAAGGTAAACTTTATGATTTTAATAGCTGTTTTGTTGGATCCTATATATAAGATGTATGTGGCTAAGTTTTTTTTTAGAGACTTTTTGGTAATGATAGTACAGAAGTTACAGAAAAATATGAAAGCTTGAAGGGTATTTTACAACGTTTATTTGAGTTTTATAAATGTGGTAACATAAGTTATGAAGTAAGTATTAGTCGTTTATCTCAAACCTCAAGTATTATGGAAGAGTGTGGTTGTGATGGTGGTAATGATGATGACATATATATTCAAGATGAATTGATGAGGTTTATAAGAGATGAACAAGATGTGGAGCCTAAATTGGAGTTAGAAAAGTACTTTGAAGAAGTTTGTGAAGAAGGTGTGAAAGATTTTGACATCTTAGGTTGGTGGAAGAGTAATAGATTTAATAACAAGATTCTTTCTCAAATTGCAAGAGATGTGTTAGCGATTCTCGTATCCAGTGTGGCTTCAGAGTTGGTTATTAGTACATCTGGTCGTGTTCTTAATCTATTCGCAGTTGTTTAACTCCAAAAGTTATTCAATCATTGATATGTACTCAATATTGGTTAAGGAGTGCGCCAGCACAAAAAAATATTGAGGAATTAATGGAAGATATAGAAAAATATGATGCAGGTAAGGCACAATATTTTAGTTTTTAGTAATTTTAATTTTATTCATGCACTAACTAGCTAGTATTTTATATTTGTAACAGAAGCGAGTGGGCTGACGATTATAGATGATAATGATATTGTTGATAGTGATACCAATACTGAAACGGATAATGAAATTTGATAAGTGAGTCATTTATTTACTGTTGTTATTTCTGTATCTGTTTGGGCTATTTCTGATTTATATTAATATGTTGATGTGCCTGCAGTTTCATCTATTGCTGCTTACCTGTTTTTTTATTGCTGCTGCTATTTTTGCTTTATATTGTCGATGTTGTTGTTTCTGCTGTTTCTACTGTTGTTTTTGCTATTTATATTATTACTGCTGCTGTTTCTATTGTTGTTGCTGTTGTTTCTGCTGTTGTTGATGCCTAGTGTTTGTGACAGTATTTGTCCAAGCTTAAAGTGACAGTATAATGGCATGTATGTATTTTTATGCTTAAATTGTTCCAAAAAATTGCCAAATAAAATTGTTTAAAGTTAAATAAAAATTTGACAATATATCGTCAAAGCTTAAACTGTCAAACAAAATTTTTTTTTCCCTAATGTTTGTGACAGTATATTGTCAAAGTTTAAACTGTTCAATAAATTGTTCCAGTATATTGTCAAACAAAATTGTTTCCCTAATTTGGGTGAGAGGGAGGTGAGCGGTGCTTTCACACGCGTATAACGCAAGCGCACTTATCGTTCAAGTAGTATAAAAAGTATCGACCGCACAAGGACTTAATACCTAATCTATTAATTTTATAAGGTCAAATGATTACTAGTATCTAACAGGTTGATTGATTGATTTGAAATGGTGATGATTCTAAATTAAAAACAAGTAAATAAAATTGCACGAAAGTAGGTTTAAGAAAATTCAATATTAAGAAACTATATGGGGTTGTGAATCTTTCCAATATCTTTTAAAAGATGAAGTGGTTATTTCATGTTTGTGTAATATATCGGTTTACTAACATGGAACACTAAATTATGCGAAAGCCTCTGTCGATGGTCAGACGCAAATACCCAGTATAAACCAATTGAACCATATGTCTATGTCAACCAAATTACCTGGATTCATTAAGTTTAAGTTCCAATTATGGCTACCCTCGCCCGACAGGTATATGTCTATCCTGTAAGGAAATATATTAAAGGGTTATCTATCCTCAAGGAAGATTGTGGGCTATTAAGTCTAAGGCTGAAACCTAAAATTCCTTTGTCAAGTTTATTTTAGATTTACCAGATCAATCTTATTAATGGCCAATTAACAAGACGCATTAAGCTTAAGACTTAATAAGTAAACCTTTAAATTACCCAAACTATAAAATAACCCCTATAAACCGGTGATATTAGAAGTCATCACAACCCTAGATAACTAACTTTGTTACGACACATAACTAGGGCTAGTAAAAACTTAAAAGTAAAAGACATAAAGTAAAATACTGAAAAGTAAAATGCTGGAAAGTAAATAAAGAAAATTACAATAAAAGAAAATACTAGAGTAAAAGGATCCACTTTTATCACTACTAATTTAGATATCTCCCTTAATATAATATATTAACTTGTGATGATTTTACCAACCAGCCATCTAGGCGGTAACCTGATTAAGTCAAATTAAGTCCGACCAGCCATAAAGGCGGTATCAAAATTTATCCATGAACCTGCCATATAGGCGCTAAAAATATTTATTTACCAACCGACCAATCTGGCGGTATCCTTGCTTAGTCAGGTTTAAACCAGTTTAAAATGAATTACCAACAGACCAACATAGCGGTATCCTCATTAAGTCAAATTTTAAATATTGAATATATCATATTTTAGGGAGATTAATCTAAGTAGCAGTAATAAAAGTTTTACCTTTCACCATAGCAGGGGGAAGTTACCTCCTCATGTTGAATAGTAAAAACTGAAAAAGTAAATAAAGTAAATTATTATTACATAACATAAATAAAAATTAATTACAAAACTGAAATTAAAAGAAGAATAGATATAAAACTCTCTATTTACATCAGAGGATTCAGAGAAAAAGGTACATCTGAAATCAGAAAAATGAGTTGAATTTATAGGCCTCGGTAGGGTTTTCGCGTCGCGGCGCTCGTGATTGACGGCATGGAATGCGGAGAGCTCGACACATGGCATTATGGATAAAGTGATAAGGTGACACGTGGCAAGGCGGCTGGGAGCTGAATGATTGTGCTGACGTGGCGACACGTGGCGAAAGTGACTGTCGGCACCGTAGGATTACGACACGTGACAGGCTGTGATTGGCTGATGATGATGTGGCGATGATGTGGCGAGTTGACTTGGTCTACTGCTGATGTGGACGATGATGTGGCTGACACGTGGAGGGCCACGTGGTGACACGTGGTGATGGCGATTGTCAGCACCATTGGATGATGACACGTTGGACGGCGCACGTTAGCAAATCGGCTGTGATGTTGACACGTGGCACATCGCACGTTAGCAAAGTCAAACTTCTCAGATTCTGACACGTGTCCCCGGTGCATGTTAGCATGATGTGGCGCACGTTAGGCTGCTCGTCGCGACGCGTAAAATGACCATTTTACCCTTTTTGTCCTTTTTCACTGTTTTTCCCAAAATCACCTCCAGAATGTCCTGAAACTTTATTTATCTACAAAATAACACAAAACACATCAAAATATTCACAAAAATCAAGAAACTATACAAAATATTAGGTCAAATGAGTGGGAAATAGTGATGCATTTACCGCTCATCACACCCTAAACCTAACATTTTGCTAGTCCTCGAGCAAAACACAGAATAAAATAACATAAAAATAAAATTAACCTAAGCCACTTTCGTAGGGATCACGGTTGCATTTAGCGTATGCAACAAGTCTTTAAACCCCTTGGTGTCCCTAGTGAACGAGTTGTAGTCTCGTGAGGGTTTACAACAATGATACCCACAAATATTTTATAAAAGTAAAAAGGTAGTGAAACTAATGCACACAAAAACAAAAAGACAAGAGAAAAAAGAAAAAAAAGTTAGTGACTAATCAGGTGAAACTTCTACTCCAAGTCACTAGTTGTTTTCTTTCTTTCTAAATTACCGAATAAGTAAATTCTCCGATTATATTTACCATTCTTCATATACACAGCCAACAAAATATTAATCAATCTCATTTTTGCCCACAACAGTCACAAGTGTAGTTGATAAAAGAGTAATATTTTTGTCCTAAAATTTTATCAGAATTCACACCTTTTTGAAGTAATGGAATAATTTTTCTGATTTTTTCTTTGATTTTTGATTGATAGATTTTTTATTTATATACAATATCTTCCATCTATGTAGCGAGTGTGCTAGGTCGGTGGCTCCCAAACCAGTTGGCTTTAGGGCACCATGTGTTAACACACCCCTACAGACTTAATTACTCAGACTTCAGATATATATATATATATATATTTGCAACATCCTTGATCCATGTAGCGAGCTTTGGGCCAGTGACTCCCAAACCAGTTGGCTTTAGGGCACTAGGTGTTAAAACACCCTTACAGACTTAATAACTCGGATCTCAGATGATTTTTTTTTTTACTCCATCACTTTTTGAGATGCTTCCTCCAATTAAACTAGAGCACTGAATATTACAAACTTTTCAATTTTAGCTCATGTCCGTATGTTACCATGCATGTTGATAATACCTGCCAACTGAGCATATGGAGATCCATTTTAGTCAGTTTTATGGAGAATTTACAAATTAAATAATTCAAAAAGAAATAAACAAAATTAACTTGTTTCGAAAATGGGTTGAAATACGTATCAGGAGTGGGAACTCCTAACACAGCTATCTCTCACCAATTTCACCCGACTAATCAAATTAAAAACAAAAACATAAAATATTTTTTTGATTTTTGTAAAAATTTACAATTTTTTTTTGTATTTTTCGAAAAAATTTGGACTAAAAATAAAAACAACACATAAACTAAAAACAAGATATTAATCAACTAATTCCCTCCCCCAAACCTAAATGAGACATTGTCCCCATTGTCTTAAACAGTAGAAGAAGAGTTTATAGGATAAAATTTGATTAGCTGAAATTTTACAGGAAATTAAAGTTAAGATCCTGATTAATCCGACGTCTCTTACCACGATCGTTCTCGGACCAATTTATCTTTGAAATGATAGGTTCAATTTGCGGTTCATATGCTAAGATTTGGTCAATTAGATCCGGAGCAGTTCTGGTAGTAAAGAGGAGTTCTTTCATAGGTTTTGTCACGAACCCATTTCTCCGGGCATCATCAAGAAATACACAAAGAAAATCATAATATCCTTCAATGTTGTACAATCCAAGCGGTTTCTGGTGTATGTTCAAGTTTGCCCAAGATAACACTGTAAAAATTTCCTTCATTGTGCCCAAGCCACCTGGCAAAGCAATAAAAGCATCAGCGCGGTTAATCAATTCTACCAGTCGTTCAGACATACCTGACATTATTAGTTCTTCTCCGTTTGATGGTCCAATAAGATTTGCCTCCGCCAAGGGTTTTGGGATGATTCCCAAGACTTGACTCCCTCCTTCCTGTACAGCCTTTGAAACGATCCCCATAAATCCAAGATTGCCTCCGCCATATATTAAGTGCATATTCATTGTAGCGATGACTCGACCCAATTTCATTGCTGTTGTTACGTATTGTGGCTTAACACCAACACTAGTACCGCAAAATACACAGATGTTTTCAACTCGTCTTCTTGAAGTGGCTTCCATGTTTTACTCTGGATGTCTTCAAAAGTGAAATGATGAGTTGAATTTATAACACCTGAAAAGGGTGAGTAAAATAATAGCACTAGTACCTGCCAAATGACAATTATTAGTTAAACAGTAAAATAAATCGTGATAGTCAAAAAGATCTGGATCCTGTCGGAGAAAATAAAAGAAAATAACAAAACAAATCACAATTATTAGGAAAAGACAAATAGATATAATATGTACAAGAAACTTAGCGGCTTGATTGACGTCTATGCGTCAGGGACAAGCTTCCCATCCAATTTTCTTATAAATTGGAAAACAGGGTTTTTTGAGTCAGATTCCCAAGACTTAACTGTTGTCTTTCCTTTTGGAATTGTGCATATAACACACGAATTTCGTGATACACATATCCAATGGGATGCGTCTCAAAAGTTTTAGATATGTCATCCAAATACTCCTTACTCAAGTCATCCCTAATGAAATTAATCTTATCTTCGCGGTTATCAGACACAATTCCTAAAGAACGACAACGAGTATCACAAAACATACGAACACATTTATAACAAACACACATTCTTTTGGCTCTTCTCTTTTTAGCATAGGTGCTCATTCTTAAACCAGGCAGATGTGAAATAAAAGGGTCAGAGGACTCACCTGCCAATCGGACCCGTGCTTCAATAATCCAACGAATATCAGTAGGAATACTTTTGATCATTAGTAATCTCATCCGTTCCAAGCGAGCTTTGTAAACTTTCATCAGAGATTTTTGAGGGAGAGAAGGAAATTACTTGTGAAGATTTGCGAGGTCTTCTTCTATCTTGAAATGACTTAACCTGTAAAAACTAAACACATAAAATGAAATCACACCAAATCACAATATATACGAAATTTGCATGGGTTGCCTCCATGCGAGCTCTAAGTTTAAAGTCGTCAGCTAGACTTGACTTCTCGAACGTTAGGTTGGATTTGAAAGTGTGACACTTTCTTTTTGTCGCTCAAATGATTCTCCCCGGTAGTGCTTGACACGCTTGTTTTTAACCTTGAATGTTTTGTTGGAGTCAGGATCATATATCTCAACGGCTTTATCTGATAAAACCTTGGTGATTAGGAATGGACCTGACCACCGTGATTTTGGCTTCCATGGGAAGAATTTCACCCTTGATTTGTTTAACAATACCTTCTGCCATGGTTCCAGTTGTATGCGCACTAACTTCTCATCATGTCTCATCTTGGCCTTTTCTTTGTACAATTTTGCATTCTCAAAAGGTTGTATGTGAAATTCCTCCAATTCGTTGAGTTGGTGGAACTGTTTCTCTTCTGTTGCTTGTAGTGTAAGAATTTGTGTCTTTAATGCACAAGACGCTTTATCTTCAGGCTCCACAGGCAGTTGACATGCTTTAAGTTTGTCAGTAGAACTTTTCCTTTCATCAGAATTCTGGATGGTACTATGTATTACATCAAGTCTGAAACATTCCTCCTTCTTTTCATCATCTGGGAAATTCATGGCCTTGAAAACATTGAATGTTACTTCTTGGTCCTGTACCCTCATGGTTAATTCTCTTTTTGTACATCAGTAATGGTTCGACCTTTAGCCAAGAACGGTCTCCCAAGAATGATTGGCACATATGCGTCTTCCTCCATATGAAGGACAATAAAATCTGCTGGGAAAATGAATTTGTCAACCTTGACCAGCACATCCTCAACTACGCCTCTTGGAAATACGAGCGTTCTATCAGTAAGTTATAGAGAGACTGAAGTGGGCATTGTTTCTCCAATCTGTAATTTCCTGAAAATAGAAAAAGACATCAAGTTAATACTTGCACCTAGATCACACAAAGCCCTACCGAAGTTATGCTCTCCTATGATGCAAGGAATGGTAAAATTGCCAGGATCTTTCAACTTTGGGGGAAGCTTCCTTTGAATGATAGCGTTGCATTCTTCTGATAATGCTACTGTCTCATAATCTCCCAATCTTCGCTTTCGTGAAAAAATGTCTTTCATGAATTTGACATAGCTGGGCATTTGTTCCAAGGCTTCTGCAAATGGGATGTTGATGTGCAGCTTTTTGAAAATCTCCAAGAATTGAGCAAACTGCTTGTCCAGTTTGTTTTTCTGAAGTCGTTGTGGAAAAGGTGGAGGTAGAGTGATTCTTTCTGGTTCTTTTTCCTCCATCTGTTGCTTTTCTTCTTTTGGAATATCTTCAATTGTTGCCTTGATTCCAACATCTTTATTGATTTCAGTACCGCTTTTTAACATGATGGCATGACATTGTTCCTTTCCCATGTTCCTTGGATTTGGCTCTGTTTTGTTAGGAAGGGTACCTGGCGGTCGGTAACTCTGAGCATTGGCCAGTTGTCCAATTTGATTCTCCAGTGCTTTGATGGAAGCAGATTGGCTTTGAAAAATAGCATCATATGATGCTTGTTGCTTTTTAAACATCTCTGCAATCCATTATTTCATTTCCGGTTCTTTTTCAAACTCTTGGCTTTTGTTCTGTTGCTGAAATCCAGGTGGTGGATAGTTCTTTGGCCTTGAATTATTGCTCCATGAGAAATTTGGATGATTCCTCCACCCTGGGTTGTAGGTGTTGGAATATGAATTGTTCCACTGTCTGTTGAAATTGTTGACATAATTCACCGTCTCTTCAAGTTGGTTTGGTTCTAGAACTCCTCCATATGGTGAACTTGTGGCTCCAATGTTGCTTTGAGTGCTGAGAGTCTCCATAAATTTGCATATCTGATCCAGCTTGGCACTGACTGCTGTATTGGCTCCAACTTCATAAATTCCTGCAATTCTTTGAATCATACACCTTTCTGTTGGCCACAAGGAATTGTTGTTGGCCATTTCTTTGATTAGGTCACAGGCTTGATCTTCTCTTTTTGCCATCAAAGCTCCTCCAGCAGCAGCATCAATTGTGGTTCTCATTATTCCAGAAAGTCCATTATAGAATGTTTGGACTTGAAGCCATTTTGGAATCTCATGATGAGGATATTTCTGGAGTAAATCTTTGAATCTTTCCCAAGATTCGCAAAGGGATTATGAATCTTGTTGCACAAAGAATGTGATGTCATTCCTCAACTTTCCAGTTCTGGCTGGTGGAAAGTACTTTGCAAGAAATTTGGTGGCTAAAGTGTTCCAAGTTGTGATGGAACCTGATGGTAGTGAATGTAGCCAAGCCTTTGCTCTGTCTTTCAAGGAATATGGGAAAACACGCAGTCTCATTGCTTCTTCAGCTTCTCGGTTGTAATTGAAAGTGTCGCAAACTTCCAGGAAGTTGCTGATGTGGGTATTAGGATCTTCAGTTGCTTTTCCCTCAAACTGCACTGACTGCTGAATCATCTGAATGCATGTTTTGATGTCACCCGCATTTACTGGTAATGGAGGAATTACAATACAAGAAATGAGTCTGTCAACCACCGGAATGGTTCTGTCTCGAATGGGAATTGGTGGTGCAATGTTCAAAGGTTCAGGTTCCATGTTAATGATTGCTTCTTGGCCTTCTCGCCTTTCCCTTCTCAACTGTCTGATGGTTCTTTCAATCTCTAGGTCAAGCGGTCGGAGTTCAAAGCTTCTGGTTCGTCTCATGTAGTGTCAGAGAACCTGAAACACAATAAAATAAAAACAATAAGTAAAAAGAAAAATTAGATACAAGTAACGTATCTAACCTCAAAATTAATAGTGAAAGATAAATAAGTCCCCGGCAACGGCGCCAAAAACTTGACCGGTGCTTTCAAACGCGTATAACGCAGGCGCACGTATCGTTCAAGTAGTATAAAAAGTATCGATCCCACGAGGACTTAATACCTAATCTATTAATTTTATAAGGTCAAATGATTACTAGTATCTAACAGGTTGATTGATTGATTTGAAATGGTGATGATTCTAAATTTAAAAACAAGTAAATAAAATTGCACGAAAGTAGGTTTAAGAAAATTCAATATTAAGAAACTATCTAGGGTTGTGAATATTTTCAATATCTTTTAAAAGATGAAGTGGTTATTTCATGTTGGTGTAATATATCGGTTTACTAACCTGTAACACTAAATTATGCGAAAGCCTTTGTCGATGGTCAGGCACAAATACCCAGTATAACCCAATTGAACCATATTTTATGTCAACCAAATTACCTGGATTCATTAAGTTTAAGTTCCAATTATGGCTACCCTCGCCCGACAAGTATATGTCTATCATGTAAGGAAATCTATTAAAGAGTTATCTATCCTCAAGGAAGATCTTGGACTATTAACTTTAAGGCTGAAACCTAAAATTCCTTTGTCAAGATTATTTTAGATTTACCAGATCAATCTTATTAGTGGCCAATTAACAAGACGCATTAAGCTTAAGACTTAATAAGTAAACCTTTAAATTACCCAAACTATAAAATAACCTATTATAAATCGGTGATATTAGAAGTCATCACAACCCCAGATAACTAACTTAGTTACGACACATAACTAGGGCTATTAAAAACATAAAAGTAAAAGACAAAGTAAAATACTGAAAAGTAAAATGTTGGAAAGTAAATAAAGAAAATTACAATAAAAGAAAATAATAGAGTAAAAGGATCCATTTTTATCACTACTAATTTAGATATCTCCCTTAATATAATATATTAACTTGTGATGATTTTACCAACCAGCCATATAGGCGGTAACCTGATTAAGTCAAATTAAGTCCGACCAGCCATAAAGCCGGTATCAAAATTTATCCATGAATCTGCCATATATGCGGTAAAATATTTAATTACCAACTGACCAATCTGGCGGTATCCTTTCTTAGTCAGGTTTAAACCAGTTTAAAATGAATTACCAACCGACAAATATACGGTATCCTCATTAAGTCAAATTTTAAATAGTTAATATATTATTATTTAAGGGAGATTAATCTAAATAGCAGTAATAAAAGTTTTACCTTTCACCCTAGCAGGGGGAAGTTACCTCCTCATGTTGAATAGTAAAAATTGAAAAAGTAAATAAAGTAAATTATTATTACAGAACGTAAATAAAAATTAATTACAAAACTGAAATTAAAAGAAGAATATATATAAAACTCCATATTTACATCAGAGGATTCAGAGAAAAATGTACATCTGAAATAAGAAAAATGAGCTGAATTTATAGGTCTCAGCAGGATTTCCGCGTCGTGGTGTGAATCTCGCGTCGCGACGCGCGTGATTGACGGCGTGGAATGCAGAGAGTTCTACACGTGGCATTCAGAATAAGGAGATAAGGTGACACGTGGCAAGACGACTGGGAGCTGAAAATAATTGTGCTGACGTGGCGACATGTGGCGAAAGTGACTGTCGGCACCGTAAGACTGCGACACGTGGCAAGCTGTGATTGGCTGATGATGACATGGCGAGTTGACTCGGTCTACTGCTGATGTGGACGATGACATGGCTGACACGTGGAGGGCCACGTGGTGACACGTGGCGATGCCGATTGTCGGCACCATTGGATGATGACACGTGGCACGGCGCACGTTAGCAGATCGGATGTGATGTTGACACGTGGCACAGCGCACGTTAGCAAAGTCAAACTTCTCAGATTCTGACACGTGTCCCCGGCGCATGTTAGCATGATGCGGCGCACGTTAGGCGTCGCGACACGTAAAATTACCATTTTGCCCTTTTTATCATTTTTCACTATTTTTTTCCCAAAATCACCTCCAGAGTGTGCTGAAACTTTATTTATCTACAAAATAACACAAAACACATTAAAATATTCACAAAACTCCAAGAAACTATATAAAATATTAGGTCAAATGAGTGGGAAATAATGATGCATTTACCACTCATCAGGAGGCTATGAGTGTGATTCACCTGGAGAGAATTATTTAAAGTTAAAGAGTGTTGTGTGGAAAGAAATACTTGAAGGTACAATATTATATAAATAGAGTAATTCAGAATTGGATCGGAATCAGACCGAAACCGAACTGGAATCGATTAATATGGTATCATATTTAATTGGGTAGATTCTGGTTCCACTTAATTAGAAACTGATTTTTTTCCCGGTAGGTTTCGATTCCACGTGGAATCGGAACGGAAACCGATTTTACTCATCCCTAATAATATATACCAAATATAATATAAGACTTTTACATCAACGTATTTACAATTTATCACCCCAAAAAAAAAAAAAAAAAAAAAAAAAAAAAAAAAAAAACTATAACTCTATTAAAACCATATTGATGATGTTCAGGAAGTACCCGCAACCATTCACTACTCCTAGCTAATAGCTATATGCGTGTACAATAATAAATGGCTAAATGATAATAAATTTAGAATGCAGACTTAATATGAAATTAGTTAGTAGTTAAAAAACAAAAACAAAGTGGAATTATTGATTCTTGCCTTATTTGTATGACTTCTATAGGTGTCATAAAGATCTGGATCCGGGTCCGGAAAAATTCTGGTCCGTAAGGTTTTTTTACTGACTCGGGTCTTTATTTTAAAGATCCGGTCATAATCGGATCTAGATGATTCGGGACCCGGATACTCAGGACTCGGTAATTAAAAAAATTGAAAATATAAAAACAGAAGAATCCTAAAAACTCTAATCCATAATCTTATGTTCTCATTTCATTTGCGATTTCACACTCTCCTCTCACAGCTCCAGCCTCCAGCGCCTTCATCCCTCTCTTCTCAGACTCTCTGCCTCTCCATCTCAGTTCTCAGCTCTGACTCACATCAATCATCAACTCATCATTTGCATCAGCATCATCTGCATCAGCCATCAGGTGCGAGCGACTTCATCTTTTGTATGTTTACTCGTTTCTTATTTTTGCATGTTTTTTCTCAATTGCTGGCTTGCTGCTTCATTTTAGTTAATTTCGTAAAACGAAATTTTTTTTAGGTCCATTCTGGCTTTCTTTGAAACTGGGATGGCGTCGAATCTTCTTTGAAACTATACACTGAGTTACTGATTATGATTTTTAATTTTATTCAACGATTTTTTTTTTTTTTTGCTGCTACTTAATTCTCTTTTAGCTTCGTTCTGACTTGCTGATTATGATTCTTTTTTTAGTCACTAGCTTCATTTTCCAAATTTTATATTTTCCTAAGATTTGTGGAATTAGATTATTAATGAATTTATAGGAGAAATCACATAATTGAAGGGATTAGGAAAATGGCTACTAAAATGGTGTCAAAGTATGAGAAGTATTGGGAAGTTATTTATGAAGTAATGGCGGTAGGGAATATACTAGATCCTAGGTTTGAGAAATTAATGATTAACTTTTTTTCCCTAAGATTTATGGAAACGCATCTTCATATCATATTGATAGAGTATTTAAGATTTTCTCTGGTGCATGAATATGAGGCAAAACATGTGGTGGGTGTGGGTCAAATTGGAGGAGGTTCCTTAGGAATTGGTAGTTCTCGATCTAGTTCAACAACACAATCTACTGATTTGATGGATGAGAGTATAGATGGGGAGTGAGACTTGGTGTACATATAGTGTCATTAAACAAGAAATCAACATGCAACAAACAAATCAAACCAGAAAATAGATCTAATATGCATAAACCCTAGAAAACCTTAAAACTTGAGAATAAGAAAAACCTGATGAAAACTTTGATCCGAGTCGAGATAAATCTATGTCCTTAAGAACTTATCAGCCCCGTCTCGGTGCTCTACGGATTTGTGGCTAATGTTCTCCCAGGATAACCCGGATTCCTCTTGTTCAAGGGGCACACCTTAACAAGATCTTGAACTTGGAATATGGTGGAACTCTCTCAGACTCAGACTCAATATGAGACTCTATTCTTTTTGGATGAAATTCAGATTTCTTTCTTGTGTGTAAAAAGGAACATAAAGCTTCCTTTTATAAGCATGGAAGGGTGACTCAAAAGCACCCTTAGGGTTGGGGTGCAACCCTCCAAAAGGTTATATCCCCCTATGCACCCCTTGGAGCATATGATCATTTTACTCACAATTGGAAGACATGTCCCCATGGGGTACCATCCAATGGACATGTCTCTCCTCCATCCAAACAATTATATTTGAAGATTTGAAGAATTTTCAACAATCCCCCACAATTCTTCAAATATTCATGCAGACACTTGAGATAGTTTCCGTGAACTAAAGCTGCATCGAAATAGGTAGCTTTCGCCTTGAACCTTTCCTAGTGAATGACAATCTGATTTACTTGGCAAACCAGTGACCCATAGTCTTGAACTGTTCTGTAGTTGGTGTAAACCAAGACAACTGCCAACACACAGCTTTACTTCGACCATTTCCCGTTCTACGGTTGTGTTCATTTCAGCCCTGAACAGCGATCCCGGATTCATCAAGTACTTTAGGGTAACCCGCCTTTAAAAGTTCCCTTGGAAGCGGCCTCACTTCTTACTTGAAATATGTGATCTACTATGAAGAGGTAATATGTTTTTACCCCCATTAGGACTCATCTCCTAATATAGTGATCATTAAAAGCCTTAGTTTATCCTAACCATGATAGACAGCACTCAGCGTCATTATCAGAATGGGAAAGAATACAAAACTCCTCAGTGCTTGTTTTGAATTGCACAAAGTTACGGTTGTCCCTTTTGAACCTAGATCTTGGGATCTCCAGTTAGCTAGGTTGGGTTTCCACAGTGACAATTCTTAGATTATAGGCTTCAAGCCCATTCCCCTCGATGACTTCTCAACTTGCTCTCGAGGTAAACCTTTAGTTAGTGGATCCGCTAGTTTCCTTCGACTCAACATAATCGATCGATATTATGCCACTTGAGAGCAGTTGACCTATGGTATTATGTCTCCGACGTATATGTCAAGACTTACCATTATACATTGTATTTTGGGCTTTCCCAATGGCCGATTGGCTGTCACAATGTATGCTCATCGCTGGCATCGGTTTGGGCCAACTAGGAATATCCTTCAGGAAGTTTCAAAGCCATTCCGCTTCTTCCGCTATTTTGTCTAACACTATGAACTCTGATTCCATAGTAGACCAGACAAACATGTTTGCCTCGAGGATTTCCATGACACGGCTGCATTACCAAGTGTGAAAAAAATCCACTCGTAGATTTGGAATCCACTATATCAGATATCCAGTTAGCATCGATGTATCCCTCTAGAACAACAGGATATCTCTCGTAATGTAGCCCATATTTTGAAATTTCTCATACCTCAAAACTCTTATTATGGCTTTCCAGTGGTTATGTCATGGATTGCTAGTATATCTGCTAAGCATGTTCACAGCTTGAGCAATATCAGTTCGTGTGCAACTCGTGAGATACATCAGACTCCGATGATCCTCGAATACTCTAATTGCGATACGCTTGAGCCAGTACTCTTTGATAGATAAAGAGTTAGGTTAGCTACTCCCAAATCTTTCATATCAAATTTCCTGGATAACACTTTCTTGGTAGACTGAATCAACTCATGATTGTTACCATTATCAGCATATCATCTACATAGAGACATACAATGACATATCCTTTTTGAGTTGATTTGGTGTACACACACTTATCACACTCATTGGTTTTGAACCCACTTGACAACATCTCTTTGTCAAATTTCTCATGCCATTATTTAGGTGTTTGTTTTAATCCGTATAAGGATTTTACAAGTTTGCACACCTTCTGTTCTTATCCAGGAACATTAAACCCTTCTGGTTGTTCCATGTAAATCTCTTCATCCAATTCACCACTCAAGAATGACGTCTTTATATCCTTTTGATGTATTTCAAGACCAATATAGCTGTTATGGCTATGAGCATTCTTATCGATGTGATGCGAATCACTGGTGAATAGGTGTCAAAGTAAACAATGCCTTCTTTTTGTCTATAACCTTTTATGACAAGCCTTGCCTTGTACTTAACTATTGATCCATCCATTTTCATCTTCCTTTTGAATATCCATTTGTACCCAGTGGCTTACAACCTGGAGGAAGATCACCAACTCTCAAGTATGGTTCTGTAGGATTGAATCAATCTCACTGTTAATAACCTCTTTCCACAGAGGTGCCTCCGTAGAAGACATAGCTTCTTTATAGCTTTGAGGCTCATTTTCTAACAAATATGTCAGAAAATCGGATCTGACTCTTGGTCAACCTGATCACTGTCCTTGACAGTATCAACAGATCTTTTGAGAGACTTTCTTCTTTGTCTTTCCTTACAAGGAAATGTCTCTTCAAAAAATATTGCATTCATTGACTCAATCATCACATTTGGATTGATGTCAGGAATCTCATACTTGTGTACCAAGAATCGATACGCACTACTGTTGCAAGCATATCCGATGAATATACAGTCAAAAGTTTTGGGTCATATTCCACCTTCTTAGGTTTAGGAACCATCACATTGGCGATTGGCAAGATACCCCCACATTTTCAGATATTTGTAGAAGGTACATAACCTTTCCACAACTCATATGGTCTTGTCCAATTTCCTGTGAGGAAGCTTGTTCAGAACGTAGTTCACGGAAAGTATCTGGTCTTCCCCCCACAAGTTCTGAGGTAAACCAGACTAGTCAACATGGCATTCATCATTTCTTTCAACGTTCGGTTTTTGCACTCACAATCCCGTTTGTTGAGGAGAATAGGAGCAGTGGGTTTCGTGAATAATTCCATGCACAAAACAATATTCACCGAATGGTGAAACATATTCACCACCTCTATCACTCCTGATTCTTTTGATTTCCTTGCCAAGTTGATTTGTAACTTCGTTCTCAGTGAATAAAGCTCTCAATAGCTTCAGCTTTGCTCCTCAGCAAATACACCTAACAAAATCTTATGCTTTCATCGATAAAAGTGACAAAGTACTTTTTACCGCCTCTTGTTTGCATAATATTCATGTCACACACGTCAGTGTGTACAAGTTCCAAGGGTTCAGAACTTCATTTTATGATGCTCTATGTATTTTTGCTTCAACACATGTCTCTCACTTATGTTGGCTATCAATGCAAATTTAGGTATAAGGTCCATGTTAATTAATGTACGCATTGTATCATAATTAACATGTCATAACCTCTCATGCCATACATTTTGTGACTCAATAATATAAGCAGAAGTTTCAGCTTTATTAATAGCACAATTGACAGTCATTGAAAAGGCCCTCAGCGAGGTATCATTTTCCTACATAGACATCATTTTTGGTCAATACAATCTTGTCAGAAACAAATACAAACCCGAGATCGAGTTCTTCTGAATATCTGGAACATGCAAACATTCTTGTATGTAAGCTCTGTTCCGGATATCATTTTCAGAACCACTGTGTCTTGTCCAACCACTCTAGAGGTAGACGAGTTTCTCATTGTCAGATGATCGCCGCCATCGACCTTCTGATACGAGTAAAGCATCTTGCTATCATCACAGATATGACGAGTAGCCCCAGTGTCTACCCATAATTCTCTTGGATTCCCAACCAAGTTGGCTTCAGTTACCACTGCTGAGAGGTTCATTTCTGAAATCTCATCAGTTAACTACTCATCTTCAGCGACATAGGCCTCATTTTTCTTGCCCTTGTCCTGAGACTTCTTGTTTCTGCAGTCCTTTGTCATATGACCGCTCTTTTCACAGTTGTAGCACTTCCCCTTGAACTTCTTGTTCGCTTGGGAAGAATCAGCTCCACTGTTTCTTTTCTTGCTACCCTTTACACCCTCAATGATGTTGGCCTTAGACTCCATAGTCTTGTAGCTGGCCTTCTCGGACATCATGTTGTCCTGTTCGATTCGCAATCGAACTCCAAGGTCTTCAAGACTCATCTGCTTCTTTTTGTGTTTCAGATAGCTCCTGAAGTCCTTCCATGATGGAGGCAACTTTTCAATTTGTGGCAACTTGAAACGTCTCACAGAGTTTCATTCATTCATTCAGTATTTCATGAATGATTAACTGCAGTTCACCCAACTGAGACATCACTGTCTTTGAATCTACCATCTTATAGTCTAGGAACCTACCCACGATAAATTTCTTTTTTCGGGCATCCTCGGTTTTGTATTTCTTCTCGAGAGATTCCCAGAGAATCTTGCAGAAGACTTGCCTTGATACACATTGTACAGGTTATTGTCAAGTCCACCCAAAAGGTAGATCTTGCATAGGAAGTCGCCAGACAACCATGTCTCTTCTCGCAGTTCATTGGCTGTTTCCGATTCACCCTCCACATGATCCGGAGAATCTTTGAGGAACTTAACCAACTGCAAAGTTGTCAGGTAGAACAACATTTTGCTCTGCCACTGTTTGAAGTTTGCCCCACCAAACTTCTCCGGTTTTTCTCCATGAGAGACCGGTACTGTGATGTTTCCGCTAACCATATGTAATTGGAAACAAACAGAGTTCAATAAGTCTACAAAAGACAAATTGTACAACGACCAACAAATGATCTTGTCTCAAGTGATATACCAAATATCCACTTGTTGTTCTATTGGACAGTAGTACCAATAAACACAAGTCCTTGAATTTCCAACCAAGATTTCTTATGAAAAGTAAATAAGGAATATTCCCAGAGGACGAGGGGGGTCCGGAGTAACCACTTTGGCTCTTATCGCCTTTTTGACAGAATATCAATTTCTAAATAGAACCTCTTAGCAATTCAAACTCAGTATTTCACTTTTTCAATGTCACAAAACAGTATACGATAAGTGTAAATATATGTGTATGTGTCAAACAAGATTGGATGAAATTACTTGTGTAAAATTACACTTTAAATTCTCAACCAAGTATGCAACACATAAATAAGTTTCAACTTTATCACTCAGTGTATGCTTGTGATAATTGAACACCCTAATAATAACTTAAATCTATACTACCAATATTTAATGTGTTTCAGTATATGATTTACTAAGTTAATATTAAATTAATCTAAGTCTTTGCAGTTTATAACAATTTCAGGACATATTCATTAGTGTCACGTTCGTATCTACGTTCGAACGAGACTGTCCAGTGTGTATATGTTCGTGTTGCGTTCGAGAACGCGTTCGAATGAAGTGTTTCAGAGAGTTCACGTTCTTGTAGCGTTCGAGAACGCGTTCGAACGGAATAATTTCAGAGAGTTCACGTTCGTATAGCATCTGAGAACGTGTTCGAATGGAATGATTCCAGAGAGTTTGCGTTCGAGTTGCGTTTAGGACGCGTTCGAACGTTATAGGCAGAAGGCTTGCGTTCGAGTTGCGTTTGAATACGCGTTCGAACGTTCTTATGAATTTTCAGATTTTTGCCTTCGCGTGCGTCGGGCATTCGAACGCCCTACGGGTTTTTCATGCACAGTCTGTATTTTTCCAGAAAATTTTCTTAACTAAGCATGCGATTTACTATTTAACAACACTAGTTGATAAGTTCTTAAGATTGGTGTACATATAGTGTCATTAAACAAGAAATCAACATGCAACAAACAAGTCAAACCAGAAAATAGATCTAATATGCATAAACCCTAGAAAACCTTAAAACTTGAGAATAAGAAAAATCTGATGAAAACTTTGATCCGAGTCGAGATAAATCTATGTCCTTAAGAACTTATCAGTCCCGTCTCGGTGCTCTACGGATTTGTGGCTAATGTTCATTCATGAATAAACACTTAAAAAAATTTTATTAAAAATTATTGTTCTAGATATTTTACTAGGAAAAACACTATTTAAAAAGGCCCAAAATAAGAAATCGTCTGGATATACGAGGTGGTTTAAGAAACAGTAATGGTCTAATGGTTAGCTTTGCAGAGGAGCACTGAACACGGCGTCAGAGATATACGGCGTTTTGGTTTTGTCCACTTCCCACTTCAAGTGATTTGTACAGTTGATAATTAATTTTATTGTCAGGGAGGCAGAAACAGGCAGGCATTTGCTGTCGCAAAGATATAGCAGTGGGCGCAGTTGTTGTAGTTCAAGAAACCAACAACGTTAGTCTTCTTAGTCAATGCTCTCTGTATCTTAAATAGTAAAATAATTTTGTTAAAAATAGATGGGCCGAGTCCAAATCTTTTGTCTTATTAATTATATTTCACTTCATATCAATTAAATTTAGATAATTAATATTTCTCATTAAATGAGATAATTTTGATTTTAACACTCACCAATTAAATTTAATGAGAGATATTAATTATCTAAATTTAATTAATAAAGCATAAAATAAAACATAATTGATGAGACAGAAGATTTGGACCCGATGGCTGGTGATGTGAATTGCCCCATGAAAAAGTCAAAATAACGAATGGCCACAGGCTTTATTACTGTGCATTAAATTGGTGAAAGGAGACTATTGAAAAGCCGAACAAGTGGGTCTGATTCCAACATCTTCTTTGAGATTTTGCAAAACAGAGCCTTTGTATGGCAAGTGGGTCAAGATATGAACATCGTTCAAACAAAATTATTTTCTAGGGATAATAAAAAGTTTCAAAATTTTTATTAATTACATACTAATATAATTGAAAAAGATTAAAAAAAATCTAAATTTCCGGATTGTGATATTTTCATAATCGATCCGTGCCAGTAAATCTCGATCAGAAATTTTATTTGAAAATATACCACTCGTTGTAACTGTGTGATTATTGTATATTTTCGGATCTTTGTCTACTATACACATCACTAAATCTCACTTGGTTTCAATTTAAACTAAATTAGATCGAATATGTATATAAGAGACAAGATATATTCCAATTAAATATGTAATATTATGAAAAACGTTATTGCTCGTATTCATGAATAGGTCGTAAATACGATATAGATTTGTGCTCAGAGCACCAACCCCTATACTATTCTCAGGAATTAGACAATTTCCTCTTCTTTTTTACTATCTCAATGGGCGTTCTTTGGTAGATAATTCCTCGTTCACCTGAGCATCATTTTAAACATATAAATATATGATTTCGAAATACTCACGAAGGAGAATCCGAACTCACTTTCATTAAATGGGTCTCACTCAAAATAATACTTCAAAATAACAAATCATGTTGTTTTTCTAACACGCCATTTCCAATATATTTAGACTTAAGATTAGATATAGCAATTTTTTACCGCTCTATCTCATTGCAATGGGATCTCGTCTTATTCAAAACGGGATTTGGAACATATTTTTATGCATCGTTTTGAAAACAAGAGGAGATGAGAGAAAAAAATATTACAAGCTTTATAACGGGATAGAATTTTAGCCGGATGGAATGAAATTTTAATGGGATGAATTGTATATATAGAATATGACTAGAATTGATAAATTCCGACCCGACCCGACCCGACTCATTCCGTTACATTGTAATCCCTACTTGAGATAAGTGGCTATATTAAAATAATATTATCAAAGGATCCCACTTGATCAATCCCCGTGGGACCACCGTAGTTAAGTTTTTAAGGATTCAAAATTTCTGGTCTCTTTTGCGGTTTTGCCTTTTGTCTAGTTATATTATATCATCCAATAAACAAAGCCCATTTGGGGAGCTTCAATATTCTATTATTTTAACAATCAAACTCTCTAAGAGCTTCAAGAAACGTGACTATTCATCATGTATTATTTTAAAAACGTAAAAATAGTTTTGTCATTGACAGAAATGACAGTTGGTCATGACATTCAATCTTGGTTGTTGGATAGATTTAACATGACACTAGTATAACCAAACATAAGAACATGGAATTGTACTCCAATGCACTTATAACACCACTTTAATTGTTTGTCGAGTAAAATATCACACATCAGTTTAGATAAAATTAATAACCTTGAAGTATAAATATTAGATAATATTGAACTCGAATTAGTTTTTTAATTGAATTAGATTTAATAGATTTCTACATGATATTGGAACTAATCTCTTCTACGAGTGGACATATATTACCTATATTGTCGAGAGAATTCTACCATTGGTAGATTTCTTTTCTACGCAGCCCAATGTCAATTAATTTTAAAAAACCGTAAACAGTGCAGGTTTTTTTATTTGCATAAATTTTGATACAATAATCCATGTTATTTTTTATTAATTATTATAGAGGACCCCAAATAAAATTCATCATTTTGATTAGCTGATGTTATTGACCAAAACAAGAGTAATAAGTAGCAAAACAAATTTAAAACGAAAAGACTACAGGCAAGAATTTACACAAGAACTTGTTAAATTGTTATATATCCAAAAATTGACTAAGAAAATATTTTAACACTTAGGAGAGAAGAGAGATTTGAGCAAAATGAAATCACTGTGAATGCAATGCCAAAGGAGGATGATGGTCTTGAAAGTAATCGTCGACGTCCCATTCCCAAATGCATGAACTGAAATCTCCTTCTAAACTTACAGAAATGTCATCCAAATTTTCTTTCAAAACGGGCACACTCATCTCATCATCAAAAAATATTCGACCCGGAGAATCCACCTGAAACTGGAAACAATCCTGAACCGGATTCCAGTCATGATTAAAGTCTGTTTTTTTAATGAGGTCAGCTTCTTCGCTAGACTGGAATCTGAGAACAGACGTTGGCGAACAAACTGTTTGAGTCTGAGTCTGAGTCTGAGACTGTGACTGTGACTCTTTTTCGGCAAAATCAAAATTTTTTTCCGGGGGCTTCAAGAAATTGGTTTGAGCAAGGGGGCCTTTAATACGAATAGCAGCTTGATCATAAACCAAAGCAGCTTCTTCAGCGGTTTCATAAGTCCCAAGCCAGACTCTGGTTCGCTGAAACGGGTCTCTGATCTCGGCAGCCCATTTGCCCCACGGCCGCATCCTTACGCCTCGATATTTGTTATCATATGATCTCCTTTTCAACTGATTGCTACCTTCTCTTATTCTCCGTATGCTGTTTTTGTTATTGTCGTTTTGATTACAGTCTGACAACAACAACTCACATTTTCACTTTCCAGAATTCTTATTTCGTGAATCTGCTTCTTCATCACCCTCTCTGACTCTTCATTTTCATCGCTTGATGAGTCTGTGGCATCACCGTCCATCACCGAAACACGGATAATTTTTGTTCCTAAACATGATGTTTTAACAAGTTTTGTAATTGTGTTTCGGTGTTCTGTGTATTTGGGTCTCGATGAAACTGACGGATTCATTTTTAAAACATAAATAAAAAGAAGAAAAAAATAAAGAGGGAGAGAGAGAGAGAGAGAGAGAATACTTTCACTACAAAGGAAGAGTCAAAAGGCCAAGAATCAGAGTTTTATAGAGGAATCCTAAATAGCTAGATTTTCTTTTTTATTTTTTAAATTTAAAATTGAATTAGTTTGAAATTTAATTGGTGATTAAACTGTTTTTAAATAAAAAAGATTTATCAAAAGTAAATAAAAGAAGTAAATCTTTTACAGCCGGAGATTCCGGTGCCCACCGGACATCCCAAACGACTCGCCGCATCAAAGATTTATAACTCTTTGATTCTTGACACGTGGCTACACATCCCAATAAAACTGGTTAGTCATCGGCCAACGCAGATAATGCTTCACAGCTTGAATCGCATTGGATACTTCTTGTGGGTCCCACACTCTAATTAGTTTCCTGTTCGTCTGTCATTAAAGATTCATGTGACAGCCGGGGAGATTTGAGTTTTCCTC
The DNA here is from genome assembly GCA_019454045.1 of Zanthoxylum bungeanum. Taxonomy (NCBI): domain Eukaryota; kingdom Viridiplantae; phylum Streptophyta; class Magnoliopsida; order Sapindales; family Rutaceae; genus Zanthoxylum; species Zanthoxylum bungeanum. The sequence continues at coordinate 2,150 of SKCR01054705.1, read as the reverse complement.
GGGTCACGTGAGCAGGAGTGAAGGGGCCCTTATAATCATTCAGTCACCCACACGTCTGTCCTTTGACTGTCAGAAGATCAACCTCAAAATATTTTAAAATAAGATATTAAATTTAATCTATCAATTATATTTGCTTAGTGACCAAGCATTTACCTCTTCACTTACCTAATTAATTAATTATATTTTTTAAAATTGGAAAAAAACAACTCACGTTGACTTAAAATTCTCGATTGATACTTGCACTCCAAATAACAAAGGTGACATATGTTTTAGCAGTAAAAAAACTCCACGGTTCGTTTTGCATTTATAAATTAAAAAAAAAATCAAATTTTCTTTATAACAATCACTAATTTTCTGATAAACTTGAATTAGTAACACATGCTTGTTCCCCAAGTTTCTTGTTTTTCATTTTTTGGTAAAAAATTGAAATAAATTGAATTAATTTGGTAGACTCGGTACTTACCAAGAATTCATTTTTTTTTTAAATTTTAAAAACAAAAGATTTATTTTGTTGTAATGACAAAACTATGAAGATGGGGCCCAGAAGTACATAACAAGAACTGTACACCAGCTTGGGGACCAAGCAAGTGCAAGACATTGGTTCAAAAATATAATTCACTGAATAAGACTTTTATCATTTTGTTCATTTACTTCACGCGATCTTTGCCCTTTGCTTTATTTTATTTTATTTTATTTTATACCGGATCTGAGATATTTAACGCACTTATAAAAGAATAAACAAAGAGAATTTAATGTGGTTCGGTGGATTGAATTCAACCTACGTCCACGGGCATAAAATGGGTGAGATGTTTTATTACTGAAACATGCTCGGCCGATCTGTTTTGTGATCGGTCAATGTAAAAACCGAGCAGTTAGGGTTTACAGGATAGTTCTATTCCTTCTTTTGTAATCTCGTTTTTTGGTAATCAACTAGCTAACCCTTACAAATGTGTTTCCCCCTCCTATTTATACTAGTAAGGAGGCGGTGTTGTTCCCCCATCTAGATGATGTCACCCATGTGGGCTCATTAATGGAATTTTTTCCCCCAATGCCACTTGGCCGAAAATATCTTACTTCTTTTATTACTGTGTCCCATCACCTTATCTTGTATTCTGCACCTGTAAGGATGATGTCCCATCATCTTATCCTGTAAGAATGAGGCGGTGGAAAATATCTCGTCATCAGACCGGTCTTCATGAGGTCGGTCACAATGGTCCTCTGAACTGAGGATGCTGTTGTCGATCCGATCATGTTTAACCATCCGTTCTGAAGTGGTCGATCAATGGTTACCAGGTGCTCAGCCGTTACTGTTGGCACATATCATTTCATTTGGTCGGTAATACCATATGAAAAGTCAACCTTTGTGGAAGCTGGTCTTTTATGCAGAGGAAAATATCCCTTCTACCATTGCCGTACTGTTCAAATATCTTGGTCCCAACGGTCTCTTGTAGTAATCCCCGTTCATGCAGAGATTTTATCTCTATTTGAACGAAAATATTAATACCCGTATCGGACTTATCCAATCCATAAATATAAAAAATTATTTCGTTATCTGCCCCTAATATATCGGGCCCATCATGCCCCATCCCCACGAGAATTTTTCCATTCCTTGTACTTGTAACTAGTGGATTTATATTAAGAGTAAATGTTTCAACTATACTCACATAAAATTTTAAAATATGAGGATATTTCAAGACAAATTTTTATATAAATCTAAGCATCAAAATCTACTCTTTTATTTAAGTAAATACAATGTTAAATTATACAATAGTAACTAGACTCTTAGTCGTAAAGTATTTATAAATTGTAACCATTTTTAAAAAAATAAATAAACAGAACATTTTTTTCCTTTTATATATTAAAATAAACAGGAAATATATATTTTTTCTTAAATTTATTGAAACAAGCTCAAAACAATAAATCCTTTTATGTAATATCACTTCCTGTGATGTGACAATGTTACTTTCTGAGAGAGACATGATATATCTTAATTTGAGGCTTCGGTAAGTTTCGGCTGAGACCCGCAGTTGGATCCCCCAGATTGTTCAAAGTCTAAAAATTATAGTCTTGTCATTGTTGTCAAAGCTTCTTGTCATTTGGCCTTCAATTTTTGGCAGCTCTACTCTAAACACCAATAAATAAATAAATAA
>SKCR01054704.1:0-33338 GCA_019454045.1 Zanthoxylum bungeanum | reverse complement strand
GGTCTTTTAAAATCAGATTCCCGAGACTTAAATGTTTTCTTTCTTTTCGAAAATGTGCGTGTAACATATGAATTGCGTGATGCACATATCCACTGGAATGCGTCTCAAGAGTCAATGATATGTCATCCAAAGACTCCTTACTAATGCCATCCCTAATGAATTTAATTTTATCTTCACGGTTATCAGACATCATTCCTAAAGAACGACAACGAGTATTGCATGTCATGCGTGCACATTTATAGCAAACTCCTAGTCTTTTAGCTCTTCTTTTCTTAGCATAGGTGCTTCTTCCTAAACCAGGCAAGCATGACACAAAAGAGTCAGAGGACTCACCTGCCAATCGGACCCGTGCTTCATTAATCCATTGAATGTCATTAGGAATACCTTTGATCATCAGTCATCTCATTCTTTCCAAGCGAGCTTTGTAGACTTTCATCAGAAAGTTTTGAGGGAGAAAAGGAAATTGCTTGTGAAGATTTGAGAGAACGTCTTCCATCCAGAAATTTGACTTTACCAACACATATTAAACACACCAAAATAAAAAACACCAAATCTTAATATATACACAAATTGCATGGGTTGTCTCCCTGCTAGCGCTAATTTTAACGTCGTCAGCTAGACATGACTGCCCGAACGTTAGGCTGGATTTGAAAGTGTGACACTTTCTTTTTGTCGCTCAAATGATTCTCCCCAGTAGTGCTTGACACGCTTGCTTTTAACTTTGAAGGTTTTATTGGAGTTGGGATCACGTAACTCAACGGCTGTATCTGGTAAAACTTGGGTGATTAGAAATGGACCTGACCACCGTTATTTTAACCTCCCAGGGACAAATTTCAACATTGATTTGTTGAACAATACCCGCTGCCCCGATTCCAATTGTATACGCACTAACTTCTCATCATGTTTCTTCTTGGCCTTTTCTTTGTGCAGTTTGGCATTCTCAAAAGGCTGTATGTGAAATTCCTCAAATTCGTTGAGTTGGTGGAACTTTTTCTCTTCAGTTGCTTGTAGATCAAGATTTAACTTCTTCTGTACGCAGTACGCTTCATCTTCAAGCTCAACATGCAGATTGTATGCTTTAAGTTTGTCAGTAGAACTTTGCATTTTATTATAGTTCTGGACGGTGCTATCTATCACATCAAGTCTGAAACATTCCTCATTCTTTTCATCATTATGGAATTCCATTTGAAACATTGAATGTTACTTAATGGTCATGTACCCTCATGGTTAGTTCACATTTTTTTACATTGATAATGGTTCGACCTGTAGCCAAGAATGGTCTCCCGAGGATGATGGGCACGTCTTCGTCTTCCTCCATATCACGAATTATAAAATCTGATGGGAAAATGAATTTGTCGACTTTGACCAGCACATTTTCAACTACACATCTTGGAAATGTGAGCGTTCTATCAGCAAGTTGCAAAGAGATTGAGGTGGGCATTGCTTTTCCAATCTGCAGTTTCCTGTAAATGGAAAACGGCTTGAAGTTAATAGTAGCACCTAAATCACACAAAGCCTTACCGAAGTTATGTTCTCCTATGGTGCAAGGGATAATGAAACTGCCAGGATCTTTCAACTTATGGGGAAACTTCCTCTGAATGATGGCGCTATATTCTTCTGTCAATGTTATTGTCTCGTAATCTTCCAATCTTCATTTTCGTGACATAATATATTTCATGAATTTGACGTAGCAGGGCATTTGTTCCAATGATTCTGCAAATGGAATGTTGATATGCAACTTTTAAAGATCTCCAGGAATCGAGCAAACTGCTTGAGTAGTTTATTTTTCTAAAGACGCTGTGGAAATGGTGGAGGTGGAGTGAATCTTTCTTGATCATTTGCTTTTGCTTCTTTTTCCTCCATTTGTGGCTCTATTTCACTGCTTTCTTTTGGAACTTCCTCAGTGGATGCTTTTATTCCAATATCTTTGTTTATCTCAGTACCGCTTTTCAATGTGATTGCATGACATTGTTCATTCCCTATGTTCCTTGGATTTGGTTATGTTTTGTTAGAAAGGGTACCTTGCGGTCTGTAACTCGAGCTTTGGCCAGTTGTCCTATTTGATTTTCCAATGCCTTTATAGAAGCAGTTATGCTTTGATTCAATGTTGGTTGGGCTTGAAATATAGCTTCATTTGATGCTGCTTGATTTTGAATTAATGTTGCTTGATTTTGAAACATAGCATCATATTTGGCTTCTTCCTTTTTCATCTGGGCAAGTAATGTTGGATTTCTACGGTCCCAATGATCGATTATTAAGCATAAAACACATATGAATACAATCAACGAAGTTGTAGAATACTTACATTGAGTGGTTGAGCGATGCGGTGGACAATAAAAATTCATTTTCTGCCTCCTTCAAGTCACGGCAGTCCACTGTTTTGGGCTCTCCATTTTCGGCTTGGTCCAAGCTCCAAGCTCCAAGCTTTCGTGATGTGATTCCAAGCTCACGAGTGGGTTTCCCTATCACCTTTGTATGTCTCATATGTGTGCTAGCACTCTTCATTTTGCAACAAAATCATCACATTTCATCTCCTATGGCTCTCGGTTTTTAGGCAGAAAACATAAGAGAAAATGATCCCCTTGGGCGTGAGAGAGATGAAGAGAAAATGAGAGAGAGATGAGTTAGTTGTTACTAAAAAATTGGTAAATGAATTTCTAAAATCAAATACACAATTTGCTTTCCAAAAGTCAAAGTAATTAAATAACAATATATGTCATTCAAGCTTTCAAAAAGCTTTCCAACAACTCCCATCTACTATTCACATAACTCAATCAATCAAGTGACAAGTTGACACATCACTAAAAGTGACTAATGATTTCACGCTTGATGTGACTAGCGATTTGACGCTTGATGTGACTTGTGTGCCGCACTCGAATTCGAAATACTAATGCGCTCGCAAACACTTCTATGCTCGGGTTCGCTAATTCATAATTAATGAATTTTTCGTTGTGACGTAATTAAATCTAATTTAATTAAATAATCATGCCTAGCATAATTACTATTCACGTCGCTAACGAATTAATTCTAAATTAACACGTTCGCCCGAATTAAAATCTAATTTTAATTCCGCGTCGAAATCCAATTTCGTATAATATATCGAATATATTATTTTATCGATTAATTCCAAATTAATCGTTATCTCTCTTTAATGATATTTTATCCCAGATAAATATCTCCGTAATTAATCCCAGATTAATTTTCTCTCCCATTTAATTAATCCCAGATTAATAAAGTGCGAGTCATACATCATCGGTGAATCTTCGGGAAGCGACCCATGAGATCCCCGGATATGTTGGCAGTAAATTCGGTCATTGGACTATCCGAACACGTAAGAACCTAGTACTACGTTTATACCGATTTACAAGACAAGGTTGGCTTCTAGCAAAGCGTCATGCCTACCCAATTCTCCAGAAATATCCTTACAGGAATATGTGATCTATATCAGGCGTAGTATTCGTAGTATTGTGTATTTCGATCCAGTATCGGATGTCACATGCTAGGCCTGGGGCTGGAATTGTGTCTGCCCCGTACGAGGCACATATCGGATCTCTGGTAACTAGTCTCTATAATCGGATAAACATGACCTAGTCATAATATCCCGATAGCTGCAGCATATAAGAGAACGAGTTATGTATCCTACATGACCATCATCTCCACTATGACTGGAGTGATACTTCCGTCTTGACATCATACCCAAACACACTACGATTCTCAATATACCCAGCAGAGGCGTACACAGAACCTGTTAAAGCCCTGGATGACCAAAACCAAAGTATATTGATTGTCGCAAGTATTAGCGGTGCAAGTCTCATGTTAAGACCAAATACACCTACCCTGATTTCGGACTTCCATAGACACATAATCATACTACCAATGGAATTTCGAGGGGGTCTATCCAGAGCAAAGCTTTTTCCCATACCATCGGTAAAACACAACCTCCTATCACACTTGCATGAGTAACATGTACCCAAATATATGAGAACTATGCCATTATGCACTCACAACGCGCACAAGTGTAATACTAGTCTTTTACGCATTATCGATGTCCAATCTCGATAATACTCTTACTAGGGATATTTAATGATTTATCCTTCGTGGATTGATACTATCTCATATCATCTCAATCCAGGAACAAATCATAAGGAACTCCTATCATTTATACATCTTGGTGATCTAATCACAAATGATAAGAGAGTAATCTCCTTTGTCACATGGTTAATTTGTACAACAACACCATGATCTGTACAAATAGTGACGCTATGGGTCATAACTGTCCAACAATCTCCCACTTGGCCTATAGCCAGTCACTCGAGTGTTTACCACCCGAACTATGTACGGTTGGCTCAAATTGCTGAGGAAAGGCTTTCGTCAGCGGATTTGCATGATTATCATCTGATGCGATTTATACGATCATCACATCACCACGATGTATGATCCGAACGAATCAGATGAATAATTGAAGTATGTATCTGGATCGTTGATGAGACCATTAATTCTTTAGCCTGCGATGTAGCCTAGCTCAACTGCTAAAAGAACTATATCTAATCTAATTAGATTTATAATCGACCCAAATGGCTTCTATTACTGCCTCAGCTGCAGCAATAACTCGCTTTTGTTTATTCGGTAACAGTATCTTGCTTGGAAGATTTCCAGCTCACTGTTTCGTTATTCAAATTATATAGTACCGTTATTACGACTTATAGTCGTTTATTTCGGTTAGGAAACTTGCAACGGTGAACCTAGTCACTTCAATTTCTAACTCTCGATAGTATTAAGACAGCATCCTTAATTCTCTAAGATACTTAAAGATGTTCTTAACATCAATCCAATGACTATCACTTGGATTGGCCCGATTGTGACTCCATATGCTCAAAGCGTATGAGACACCAGGTCGCGTACATTTATTTCAATGTACGGGTTCTCGGAGAGTACCAACAACTTTAAATCTATCCTAGTAGATCTTTATTCCTAGAATAAAGGTTGTTTTCTCCCAAGAATTCTACGGAGAATTTTCACGAAAGCCAAGCTTTCACCGATTGTAATATGGGAATATCATTTCCAAGAAATGGCATATTATCATTATTATACAGGACATTCACTGTTAGTGCACTCCCACTAACCTCCGTATATACACAAGAATCATTTCGTTTTGAATTAAATCATACACCATTATGATTACATCAAAACGATAATTCCATGAAAGCTATGCTTGCTTCAATCCATTCATGGATCGAATAACCTGTAAATCTTGTTTGCTAGTTATAGTACGAAAAAACCGACATGATGTTGTAAACATCCTCCAAAAGGTTTCCGTTAAGGAAAGCGGTTTTGGCATTTAGCTGCCATATTTCATAAATGAAACATGCAGCATCAGCAAGCATTATCCAAATGGATTTACCGTGGCAACAGTTAAAAAATTTCATTGTAATCAACACAATGTTGATAACGATACCTTTTCGCTACAAGCCTAGCTTAGTACGTTGGTATGTTGCCTTCCACGTATGTCTTACTTGAAGACTTATAGTACTAGTAGGCACAATGCCTTGCAGTACAACAACTAGTGTCCAAACTGGTTGATATACATGGAATCCATTTCGGATGTCATGGCACTTTGCCATAATTAGGGAGTCGATACCTTATATCACTTCCTCATACGTAGTCAGTTGGTATACCATAATAAGATTGACACCTTTATGAGGTGAGATCAGAATCCTATACCCATGATGTTTTTTGACTCTCTCCGACTTACGTGGTTCTTGTGTATTCGAAGATTACTGGTATAGTTTCCCTCTTTACATCAAAGAAGTGAGAGAGAATGGTACCACTTAAACTGTAATTTCGCGCTCTATTTATAGGCATCAGTAAGGGTCGCGCGTCACGACGCCCGTTTGGTCGACGTGGCAGCTTCTGGTTCGTCGGTTGAAGATTCTGGATAAGGTGATAAGGTGACACATGGCAAGGAGGTTGGGGCTCAATTATTGTGACACGTGGTGGCTTCTGATTGGTCGGCTAGATTCTTATCCGCCACGTGTCAGATAGGGATAAGAGAGTCAATGATTGATGCTTACGTGGCGCTGATGTGGCGACATGTGGCAAAGTGACTGTTGGCATCATAGAATTACGACACGTGGCACTTCCTGATTGGCTGATGATGACATGGCGATGACGTGGCAGTTTGACTCAGTCAACCTGGTGATGTGGATGATGACGTGGCAATGACATGGAGTGACACATGGCTACATGTGGCGATGGCGACTGTTGGCATCGTAGGATGATGACACGTGGTACGGCGCATGTTAGCAGATCGGCTATGATGGTGACACGTGGCACGGTGCACGTTAGCAAAGTCAAACTTTTCTCAGATTCTGATTTGTCGACCCGGTGCACGTTAGCACTGTTCGGCGCACGTTAGGCGTCGCGATGCGGAAAATTACCAAAATGCCATTTTCGTCCAATGTTCACTATTTTGGCCCAAATCACCTCCAAAGTGTCCTGAAACTTTATTTATCTACAAAATAACACAAAACACATCAAAATATTCACAAAACTCAGGAAACTATACAAAATATTAAGTTAAATGAGTGGGAAATAGTGATAGATTTATCACTCATCAAATGATGTGTTGGCTCCAACTTCATAAATTCCTGCGATTCGTTGGATCATGCTTCTTTCTGTTGGCAACAAAGAATTGTTGTTGGCCATTTCTTCGATTAGGTCTCATGCTTAATCCTCTCCTTTTTTCCATTAAAGTTCCTCCAGCAGTAGCATCAATTATGGTTCTTATCAGTCCAGAAAGTCCATTGTAGAAGGTTTGGACTTGTAGCCATTTTGCAATCTCATGGTGAGGACATTTCCGGAGCAATTCCTTGTATTTTTCCCAAGCTTCTCAGAGGGATTCTGAGTCATGTTGCACAAAGGATGTGATTTCATTCCTCAGCTTTGCTGTTCTGGCTGGTGGAAAGTACTTTGCAAGGAATTTGGTTGCTAGAGTATTCCAAGTTGTGATGGAACCTGCTAGAAGTGAATGTAGCTAAGCCTTAGCTCCGTCTTTCAAGGAATATGAAAAAACACGCAGTCTCATTGCTTCTTTAGCCGCTCGGTTGTAATGGAAAGTGTCGCAAACTTCCAGGAAATTGCTGATGTGGGCATTAGGATCTTCAGTTGCATTCCCCCCAAACTGAATTGACTGATGTATCATCTGGATGCATGTTTTGATGTCACGCGCATTTGCTGGTAAGGGAGGAAGTACAATAAATGAAATGAAGCCGTCAACCACCAGAATAGTTCTGTCTTGAATGGGAATTGGTGGTGCAACCTCCAAAAGTTCAGGTTCTTGATTGTTCATGTTGATCAGTGTTTCTTGGCCTTCTCGCATTTCCCTTCTCAATTGTCTGATTGTTCTTCCAATTTCAGGGTCAAGCGGATGGATTTCAAAGCTTTTGGTTCTTCTCATGTAGTGTTTGAGAACCTGAAACACAAGAAAAAAAAATAAGTAAAAATAAATTAGACACAAGTAAAGGTATCTAACCCCAAAATTAATTGTAAAAGATAAATAAGTCCCCGACAACGGCGCCAAAAACTTGATCAGTGAAATCACTCACGTTACGCAAGCACACGTATCGCTCAAGTAGTATAAAATGTATCGATCCCATGAGGACTTAATACCTAGGCTATTAATTTATGACGTTGAATGTTTACGAGTATCTAGTAGATTTCATTGTCGATTGGATGGAATTTTAAACTAATGACAATTAAATAAAACAGTGCAAAGGTGAATTAAAGGTAAAATCAATATTATAAAACTATATAGGGTTGTGAATTCTTCCAATAAGTTTTTAATGATGAAGTGGTTATCTCATGTTTGTGCAATATATCGGTTTATTAACCTGGAACACGAAATTATGCAAAAGCATATGTCGATGGTCAGGTGCAAATACCCAAATAACCCAATTAATCATATGTCTATGTCAACCAAGTTACCTGAATTCATTAAGATTAAGTTCCAATTGTGGCTACCCCCACCCGAAATGTACATGTATATCCTGGAAGGAAATCTATTAAGGGGTATATAATCCTTAAGGGAGATAATGGGCTATTAAGTCTAAGGCTGAAACCTAAAATTCATTCGTCAAGTTTATTTTAAGTTTACCAGATCAATCTTATTAATGGCCAGTTAACAAGAAGCATTAAGCTTAAGACTTAATAAATAAACATTTATATTACCCAAGACACAAAATAACCCCTTATAAACTGGTGATATTGGAATTCATCACAACCCTAAATTATGTATTTAGTTACAACACATACCTAGGATTACTAAACACTTAAATAAACAAAACATCATAAAAATAACTTGAAGATAAATAAAAATAAAATTACAATAATAAAAAAAATATTGGGGGTTAGAGGATCCACTTTTAATATTTCAAAATTAAAAATCTCCCTTATTATCAATGTTTACCGATTAATTAATTATATTTAACCAGAACATAAAGGCAAAAATTCCATTTGTCTCAATTAAGTCCAACCAACCATAAAAGTGGTAACAAGGTTATTACCTAAACCGACCATATAAGGTGAAACTAAGTCTAGAATGTAAAACCGACCATATAGGCGGTAAATAAGGTTGTCACCTAAACCGGCCATATAGGCGGTAACTAATTAATCCAAATTTTAATTAAAATAAGGGAGATTAATCTAATTTATTATATTAATAGTCTCACCTTTTCACCCAGCAGAATGAGATTACCTGCTCTTACTGTAAATGAAAACACACAAAAGTTTATTAATTAAATAAAAAGAAAATACAAGAAAACTTAAAAAAAAAATATACAAGACACTTTCCTTTAGGTTTTCATGGAAAATTTCCTCCAAAGAAAGCATGATAAATTTAAAAAGTTTAGCTTGGTATTTATAGGCAAATCTAAAGGCTTCCACCAATTTCTCCACCAATTGCTCCACCAAACATGACACCAAACATGGCACCAAACCTGGCACTAAATCATCGCATGTTTGGTGGAAGTTTGACAATTTTATTTTTTTATTTTATTTTATTATTTTGTTTTGAAAATGACTTTAATAATTACACATAACACCCTTCTAGATGTTTATCAATTTCGGTCATGGAAACTTCAGAATTTGAAATTATCATGAACTTGAAAGTTGTAGATCTTTGAGTCTTCTTTAATAAGGAACTTGAATCACCACAATCGGATATCGGAGTAAAACGTTATGGCCAAAATACAACAATTGCGCAAAATTGGAATTTCTTAAATTGTACTTCATTAGAATGCCATTTCAACTTTCCAATCTCCAAAATCAAAATTTCAAGTCCAATTTTTACCCTTATTTGTTCCATATTTCATCCTGATTGATTCTATTAAGTCCCAATTTTATTTTATCTGCAAAATAAACTAAAACACATCAAAACATTCATAAAACTCGAGAAACTATACAAAATATTAAGTAAAAGGGGCGGTAAATATTGATATATTTTCCACTCATCACACCCCAAAACCTAATATTTTGCTAGTCCTCTAGCAAAACAACAAAATAAAATACATTAAACAATTAAAATTAAACTAAGCCACTTTCGTAGGGATCATGGTTGCATTTAGCATATGCAACAAGCCTTTAAACCTATAGGTGTCCCTAGTGGACGAGTTGTAGTCTCGTGAGGGCTTACAGTGACGATACCCACAACGTCAATCTAATGCATACAAAAGCACCAAGACAAGAGAAAATAGAATAAACAAGTTAGTGACTAAACAAGTGAAACGTCTTATCCAAGTTAATAGTTGTTTTCTTTCTTTATAAATTACCAAATAAGTAAATTCTCCGATTATATTTACCATTCTTCATATACACAACCAACAAGCTATTAATCAAATCATTTTGCCCACAATATTCATAAGTGTAGTTGAAAATAGAGTAATATTTTTGTCCTAAAGTTATATCAGAATTCACACCTTTTTTGGCAATGGATTTTTTATTATTATTTATAACATCTTCAATCCATATAGCGAGCTTTAGGCCAGTGACTCCCAAGCTAGTTGGCTTTAGGGCATTAGGTGTTAAGACACCCTTACAAACATAATTACCGGGATTTCATATATCTTTTTTTTTACAACATCTTCAATCGATGTAGCGAGCTTTGGGCTAGTGACTCCCAAGCCAGTTGGCTTTAGGACACTAGGTGTTAAAACACCTCCACGGACTTAATTACTCGGATCTCAAATGTGTTTTTTTCATTGCTTTTTTAAATGCTTCCTCCAATTAAAATAGAGCACTGAATATTACAAACTTTTCACTTACAACTCATGGTAGTATGTTACCATGCATATTGATAATACCTGTCAACTGAGTATATGAAGATCCAATTTAGTCAGTACTATGGAGAATTCACAAATTAAATAATTGAAAAGGTAATAAACATAAATTAACTTGTTACGAAATAGGTTGAGATACGTCTCAGGAGTGGAAATTCCTTACACAGCTATCTCACACCAATTTCACCTGATTAGTTAAGTTAAAAAATAAATAATTTTTTGACTAAAAATCGAAATAGGTTGTCAACTATTCCCCTCCCCCAAACCTAAATGAAACATTGTCCCTAATGTCTTAAAAAGTAGAAGAAGAGTTTAGAAACAATACCTGGTTAGCTGAAATTCTACATCTAAAAAGAAAATTAAAGGTTAAGATCCAGATTTATCTGACGCTTCTTATCATGATCATTATCAGACCAATTTATCTTGGAAATGATAGGGTCAATTTGTGGTTCAAAGGCTAAAATTTGGTAAATTAAATCATTGGCAGTTCTGGCAGTGAAGAGGATTTCTTTTACGGGTTTTGATACGAACCCATTTCTCCGGGCATCGTCAAGAAACACACAAAGAAAATCATAAAATCCATCAGCGTTAAACAATCCAATCGGTTTCTGGTGTATGTTCAGGTTCGTCCAAGATAGTACTGTAACAATTTCCTCCATCGTACCAAAGCCACCTAGCAAAGCAATAAAAGCATCAGCACGATTAATCATTTCCACAAGTCGTTCGGACATACCTGGCATGATAAGTTCCTCTACGTTTGATGGTCCTATCAAATTATCCTCTGCCAAGGGTTTTGGGATGATTCCCAGAACTTGACTACCTCCTTCCAGTACGACCCTTGAAACATACCCCATTAGTCCAAAATTGCCACCACCATATACTAGGTACATATTCCTTTCAGCTATGACTCGACCCAATTCCTGTGTTGCCGCTACGAATTTTGGTTTCGAACCAGAACTAGTACCGCAAAACAAACAAATATTTACAACTCGTCTTCTTGAAGTTGCTTCCATTTTTTTTATCTACTTTCAAGTCTGGATGCCTTCAAGAGTGCAATGATGAGTTGAATTTATAGAACTTGAAAAAGGGTGAGTAATAATAGCACTAGTACCTGCCAAATGACAATTATTAGCTAAACAGTAAAATATATCGTGAAAGTCAAAAAGTCTGGATCCTGTCGGAGAAAATAAAAGAAAATAACAAAATAAATCACAATTATTAGATAAATACAAAGAGATAATAATATTTACAATAAGTCACGACTTGAATGACGTCTATGCTTCAGGGATAAGCTTCCCATCCAATTTTCTTATAAATTGTCAAACAGGGTCTTTTAGAGTCAGATTCCCAAGACTTAAATGTTGTCTTTCTTTTTGGAATTATGCATGTAACGTATGAATTGCGTGATGCACATATCCACTGGGATGCGTTTCGAGAGTCAATGATATGTCATCCAAAGAATCCTTACTCAAGCCATCCCTAATGAATTTAATTTTATCTTCACGGTTATCAGACACCATTCCTAAAGAACGACAACGAGTATTACATGTCGTGCGTGCACATTTATAGCAAACACCCATTCTTTTAGCTCTTCTTTTTTTAGTATAAGTGCTTCTTCCTAAACCAGGCAGATATGATACAAAAGAGTCAGAGGACTTACCTACCGATCAGACCCGTGCTTCAATAATCCAACGAATGTCATTAGGAATACCTTTGATAATCAGAATTCTCATTTGTTCTAAGCGAGCTTTGTAGACTTTCATCAGAGAGATTTGAGGGAGAGAAGGAAATTACTTGTGAAGATTTGCGAGAACGTCTTCCATCCTGAAATGTGACTTTACATACAAAAATTAAACACACAAAAAATAAAACACACCAAATATGAATATATACACAATTTGCATGGGTTGCCTCCCTGCTAACGCTAAGTTGAACGTCATCAGCTAGACATGACTACCCGAACGTTAGGCTGGATCTGAATGTGGGACACTTTCTTTTTGTCACTCAAATGATTCTCCCCAGTGTTGCTTGGCACGCTGGCTATTAACTTTGAATGTATCTTTGGTGTTGGGATGAAGTAATTCAACAGCTCCATATGGTAAAACCTGAGTGATTAAGAATGGACCTGGCCACCATGATTTTTAACCTCCCAGGGAAAAATTTCAACCTTGATTTGCTGAACAATACCCGTTGCCCCGGTTCCAGTTGTATGCGCATTAACTTCTCATCATATTTCTTCTTGGAATTTTCCTTGTACAATTTGACATTCTCAAAAGGCTGTATGTGAAATTCCTCCAATTCGTTGAGTTTGTGGAGCCTTTTCTCTTCAGTTGCTTATAGATCAAGATATAAAATCTTTAGTGCGCAGTACGCTTTATCTTCAAGCTCCACAGGCAGATGACATGCTTTAAGTTTATCAATGGAACTTTGCTTTGCATCGGAGTTCTGGATGGTATTATCTCTCACATCAAGTCTGAAACATTCCTCCTTCATTTCATCATTCGAGAAATTCATGGCTTTGAAAACATTGAATTTTACTTCTTGGTCATGTACCTTCATGGTTAGTTCTCCTTTTTGTACATCAATAATGGTTTGACCTGTAGCCAAAAATGGTCTCCCGTGGATGATGGGAACGTCTTTGTCTTCCTCTATGTCAAGGATAATAAAGTCTACTGGGAGAATGAGTTTGTCGACTTTGACCAGCACATCTTCAACTGCACCTCTCGGAAATATGAGTGATATATCAGCAAGTTGCAGAGAGTCTGAGCTAGGCATTGCTTCTCCAATTGCAGTTTCCTGTAAATAGAAAAATGCATCAAGTTAACACTAGCACATAAATCACATAAAGCCTTACGGAAGTTATGTTTTCCTATAGTGCAAGGAATCGTGAAACTGATAGGATCTTTTAACTTTGGGGGAAGCATCCTCTGAATGATGGAGCTGTATTTTTTTGTCAATGTTACTGTCTCGTAGTCTCCCAATCTCCGCTTTTGTTACATAATGTCTTTCATAAATTTGACATAGATGGGCATTTGTTCCAACGCTTCTGCAAATGGAATGTTGATATGCAACTTTTTGAAGATATCCCGGAATCGAGCAAAGTGCTTGTCTAGTTTGTTTTTCTGGAGACGCTGTGGAAAATGTGGAGGTGAAGTGAATTTTTCTCGATAATTCACTTTTGCCTCTTTTTTCTTTATTAGTTGATCTACTTCGCTACTTTCTTTTGGACCTTCCTCAACAGTTGCATTGACTCCAACATTTTTGTTGATCTTAGTATAGCTTTTCAATGTGACGGCATGACATTGCTCATTCCCCATGTTCCTTGGATTTGGTTCTGTGTTGCTAGGAAGGTTACCTTGCGGTCTGAAACTCTGAGCATTGGCCAGTTGTCCCATTTGATTCTCCAGAGTTTTCAAAGATGTTGCTTGGCTTTGAATTAATGCTGCTTGTGATTGAAACATAGCATCATAAGATGCTGCTTGAGAGTCGTATTTTGCTTCAAGCATTTTCAAGCGAGATATCACTTCTGTTATTCCTGGTTCTTTTTCATACTTATGGCCTTTGTTTTGCTGTTGGAATCCGGGTGGTGGATTGTTCCTTTGCCCTGAATTGTTTCTCCATGCGAAATTGGGATGGTTTCTCCACCCTGGGTTGTAGGTGTTGGAATATGGATTGTTCCCCTGTCTGTTGAAATTATTGACATAATTCACCATCTCATCATGTTTGTTTGTCTCTAGTGCTCCTCCATATGGTGAATTTGTGGATCCAGCATTACCTTGTATGCTAAGAGTTTCCATGAATTTGCATATCTGATCCAGCTTGGCATTCATCACTGTGTTGGCTCCAACTTCATAAATTCCTACGATTAGTTGGATCATGCTCATTTCTGTTGGCAACAAAGAATTGTTGTTGGCCATTTCTTCGATTAAGTCCCGCGCCTGATCATTTCTTTTTTCCATTATAGCTCCTCCAGTAGCAGCATCAATTTTGGTTCTCATCAGTCTAGAAAGTGCATTGTAGAAAGTTTTGACTTGTAGCCACTTTGCAATCTCATGGTGAGGAAATTTCCGGAGCAATTCCTTGTATCTTTCCCAAGCTTCGTAGAGGGATTCTGAGTCATGTTGCACAAAGGATGTGATGTCATTCCTCAGCTTTGCTGTTCTGGCTGGTGGAAAGTACTTTGCAATGAATTTGGTGGCTAGAGTGTTCCAAGTTGTGATGGAACCTGCTGGAAGTGAATGTAGCCAAGTCTTAGCTCTGCCTTTCAAGGAATACGGAAAAACAAGCAGTCTCATTGCTTCTTCAGCCGCTCGTTTGTAATTGAAATTCCGCAAACTTCCAGGAAGTTGCTGATGTGGGCATTAGGATCTTCAATTGCATTCCCCCTAAACTGAACTGACTGATGTATCATATGGATACATGTTTTGATGTCACACGCATTTGATGGTAAGGGAGGAAGTACAATACATGAAATGAAGCCATCAACTACCGGAATAGTTATGTCTGGAATGGGAATTGGTGGTGAAACCTCCAAAAGTTCAGGTTCTTGATTGTTCATGTTGATCAGCGCTTCTTGGCCTTCTCGCCTTTTCCTTGTCAACTGTCTAATTGTTCTTTCAATTTCAGGGTCAAGCGGACGGATTTCAAAGCTTCTGGTTCTTCTCATGTAGTGTATGAGAACCTAAAACACAAGAAAACAAAAATAATTAGTAAAAATAAATTAGACACAAGTAAAGGTACCAAACCCAAAAATTTATAGTAAAAGATAAATAAGTCCTCGACAACGGTGCTAAAAACTTGATCAATGAAATCACTCACAATACGCAAGCGCACGTATCGCTCAAGTAGTATAAAATTTATCAATCCCATTAGGACTTAATACCTAGGCTATTAATTTATGACGTTGAATGTTTACGAGTATCTAATAGATTTGATTGTTGATTAGATGGTATTTTAAACTAAAGACAATTAAATAAAACAGTGTGATGGTGAATTAAAGGTAAAATCAATATTATAAAACTATATAGGGTTGTGAATTATTCCAATATCTTTTTAAAGATGAAGTGGTTATATCATGTTTGTGCATTAAATCGGTTTATTAACCTGGAACACGAAATTATACAAAAGCATATGTCGATGGTCAGGTGCAAATTCCCAAATAACACAATTAATAATATGTCAATGTCAACCAAGTTAACTGAATTCATTAAGATTAAGTTCCAATTGTGGCTATCCCCGCCCGATAGGTATATGTCTATCCTGGAAGGAAATCTATTGAGGGGTATCTAATCCTTAAGGGAGATCGTGGACTATTAAGTCTAAGGCTGAAACCTAAAATTCCTTCATCAAGTTTACTTTAATTTTACCAGATCAATCTTATTAATGGCCAGTTAACAAGAAGCATTAAGCTTAAGACTTAATAAATAAATATTTATATTACCCAAGACACAAAATAACCCCATATAAACTGGTGATATTGGAATTCATCACAACCCCAGATTATGTATTTAGTTACAACACATACCTAGGATTACTAAACACTTAAATAAACAAAACATCATAAAAATAACTTGAAGATAAAAAAAAGTAAAATTACAACAATGAAAGAAAATGCTGGGGGTTATAGGATCCAATTTTAATATTTCAAAATTAAAAATCTCTTTTATTGTCAATGTTTACCGATTAATTAATTATAATTAACCAGACCATAAGGCGAAAATTCCAACCAACCATATAGGCGGTAACAAGGTTATTACCTTAACCGACCATATAGGCGGAAACTACGTCTGGAATGTAAAACAGGCCATATAGGCGGTAAATAAGGTTTTCACCTAAACAGGCCATATAGGCGGTAACTAATTAATCAAAATTTTAATTAAAATAAGGGGGATTAATCTAATTTTTTATATTAAAAGTCTCACCTTTTCACCCCAGTAGAATGAGATTACCTGCTCATGCTGTAAATGAAAACAAACAAAATTTTATTAATTAAATAAAAATAAAATACAAGAAAACTTAAATAAATATACAAGACATTTTCCTTTAGGTTTTCATTGAAAAATTCCTCCGAAGAAAGCATGAAAATTTTAAAAAGTTTAGCTTGGTATTTATAGGCAAATCTAAAGGCTTCCACCAATTTCTCCACCCAACATGGCACCGAAAATGACACCAAATCCTCCACCAAACAAGGAAGCATGTTTGGTGGAAGTTTGACAATTTTCATTTTTTATTTTATTATTATTATTTTGTTTTGAAAATGACTTTAATAATTACAGATAACACAATTACAGATGTTTTATCAATTTAGGTCGTGGAAACTTCAGAATTTGAAATTATTATGAACTTCAAAGTTGTAGATCTTTGAGTCTTCTTTAATCTGAAACTTGAATCACCTCAATCTGATATCGGAGTAAAACGTTATGACCAAAATACTATAATTGCGCAAAATTGGAATTTCTGAAATTGTACTTCGTTAGAACGCCATTTCAAGTTTCCAATATCCAAAATCAAAATGTCAAGTTTCCAATCACCAAAATCAAATTGTTCCAAATTTCGTCTTGATTGATTCCATTAAGTCTCCATTTTAGTTTTCTACAAAATAAACTAAAACACATCAAAACGTTCATAAAAAAAGAGAAACTATACAAAATATTAAGTAAAATGGGCGGTAAATATTGATATATTTTACGCTCATCAAGTATTCACTCCATCTCCCGAGCAATAGTGAAAATATTATCAATTACAGACTTTGATATCCCTATAAAAATCTAGTAATCAATAACTCATTACGCTTTGTGATTCTATGTTAATGATTTCAAAGGAACTATAGATTCTCCCGAACTCTATAAAACTCATATGTTATATTCTCTAGATCCTATTCAAAATCCCTCTCTCACAAGCGATAGATTCTAAAGATGCATCATCTCAATTTGTGGCCAACAAACAAGAAGCATTAAACGCAAGAGAATACAACTAAACTTTAATAAAACTTCATAAAACTTAAATTGACAAACAATACATAGTTTCAAGTATTAGTTATATCATCCTCTAGAATAATGGAGTTAGTTCATGACTAAAGATAAAAATAATGAAAATATGGTCATGAAATAATGGACATCATTAGAGTTTAAAGAAGAAAACTAGATGATAAAACCCGAATTGAATCCATTCCTCTTCGGACGACACTACATTCGTCTACTTTTGTCGCTCTTCAATCCTCCTTCACGGATCTCTCTAAAAATATGTGTTTTATGACTTGTGTTGTGTATTAGCATCTCCTCTAGGGTTTTGGACGAGCTTGTGTATTTATAATAAAGTCTTGGAGTCCTTGTGCATGTAAAACCCTAAAAATTGGTGTTTCTAGGGGTCTCCACAACGCCGAAGTTGTGGGATCTTTATATGGAAACACTGATGGGGAGCCGCTGGGCCAGTCATTTTCTCTAGCTTACCGATTTTGCGTTTCCGCTCTTTCCGTATGCTTGCGATGCGTCTGCTGGGTCCCAAAATAAGTCGAATTGCCCCAAGATCCATGTATCAATGCTTCCTACAAATAAGACATAAAAGAAACTACAAAATATATTAAATGACAAAAAACATAACAAAATAGTTAGCTATGAATGCATGAATAAATGGGTATAAATCGCCCTTATCACCACCTTAGTTCAGGTAGACTTGTAATTTCTAACTGACCCACTGACTTTATGTTTGTTTTCTTATTATCTCACATTTTTTCAAGTTGCATTATTTTTTTCTTCTGCATGCTTTAAATATTTTTGTTTGTTCGCATATATGCCTGGATTCAAAAGCCCAATACAGAATACTCGGGAGGCAATGCGGATTTCCTGGGGCAGGTCTAACAGCGTCCATCCCTGAGTCACTACCCCAATCTTGCCAAAAGCTAGGGAAAAAGCAACACACGCAACTGCTCCAACCCCGGACCCTCAAGTGTCCCCCAAACCAGCCAAATATCGACCCCTGAACACCAAGCTTCAAACATCTCGAAGCCAACCCCTACCTCAAGCATTCCCTAACAGTCCCGAACTATACCAAATCCCTCACGACCCTCTAAAAGACGCTTCCACTAGGTCGGAGTGAGGAGACTGAAGAGCCTGATGAGAGAGCTCCTAGAAAGAAAACCATGGGTAGGAAGGGCAAAGCTTCAGCCGCCCCTCTCATGGTCAATATGGAACCTCACTACTGGGATCAACAACTTCACCGAGGACTTTAAATGGGTGTGGCTTACCTTCTCCCCATCGTCAACTTCATGGCCAAGTACGTGAACATTAACCAGGCCACGAATTATGAAAACCTTTCTCCTGAGGAGGTCATTGTCAAATCCGGTCGGACCTATGCCAAGGTAAAATGGACTTCTCATTCGAAAATATGCTCTTTCATTTGCCATTCTGACCTTATCTTTGATCATGCAGCTGCCCATCTTTTGGCCACGAATATGGATATGCTGACAAGAACACCTTCAGAGTAGGGGACAAGCCGAGAGACGCATGAACCGACTGACTGAGAGGGAGACCAAGCTATCTAAAAGGTTAGATGAGGCCAAGGCATAAAATTAGAGCCTCAAGCAGTATGAGGAGGAGACCAAGGCTGAGGCTGCTTCCTTCCATTGAGCCTCAAAGATCACCAAGAGGGAGAAGAAAGAGGCCAAGGCTGAGGCTTCCCTGAAGACAGCCGAATTCAAGCTCCAACTGGCCCAAGCCATAACAACAAAGATTAGGCTTCAGGGAAGATGAGTTGGAGAAGGCTTGGGATAAGCTAGTCGAGGCCTGGGATGAGCATGCCAAGTCCCGAGTAGAGCTAAAAAGCTTACATACTGAGCTGTCTGGCCACCTGTAGGCTGTCAAACAAGTAGCCAAATTTGAAGGGTTGGAAGAATGCATTGAGATGTTTGAGAAGACGGAGTCTGGCTTGAACCTAGAGATGCTCCAAAAGGTTCTGAAGGTGGCCCATGGGGAGATGTCACAAGAGGAGGCCTTCGGCCTTGCCCTATAAGAACCTGAGGCCATCTTGGACCTCGTGCCAGTGTTAGAAGTGCTTCCAACTTAATGGGACCCAAGCCCATCGTCAAACAATACAGCCCAACCCTAATATGCACATGGCCCATCCATCTGAGCTTATGTAATTACTCTCCCTTTTTATATGTATGGATAACCCCGAGGGCACCCATTGTAAAAAATTCTCGTAAATGAAAATATAAATTTTTCCCCTCAGATCTGATTCGTTTTGCACCCAAAACGCGCGTGCAACTCACCCAAAATAGCCTCTGATTTACGTGTGTAATACCAGTGTTTAGGTTTGATTTTTTCACTAAAACTACCCCACAACACCCTTGAAACACCCATTTGTATTCCAAAAATTTTCTGGATAAAACATAAAGCAAAGCAACAAGATACTGCAGTGAGCAGATTTTCTGCTCACTGTCGTTTGTGTATACAAGAAAAAGAATATTATGATTTTGGTTCCAACTCTGAATGATCTTCCGTGCTATGTCTCGCAACCAATAAAGAGAAGGGTGGGCTTGACTCACACTCCAATCTCTAAACACTTTAGAGATGAAGAATATCACACCATAAATTTTTTGTTTCATTTTCTTTTCTTTCAACTCACTTGAGAGAAAACTTTGAACAAAAGGTAGATAGGGTTTCTCAAGAATAAATTATGGTAAAAAATATAACACACATATCATTTTATACTTGGGGTTTAATATTTCAAAAATCAAAAAAAAAAAACCATTCCTATCCCCTTATATGTTTCAGCCAGCCCACCTATTTTTTTAACAACCAAAAATTTTAATTATCATCATAATGATATTATTTAGTTGTCAAAATAAAAGGTGTAAATACCATTTATGAAACATTTAATTTCTTAAAAAATATTTTCAAATTCGATATTTCTATAAATGATATAATAATTATTTATTATTTACATTAAATTAAATGATTATCTCATTATCATTTATTTAATGAAAACCTTATATTAAATATAATATAAAGTTACATGTGTAACAAAATATATTATTAATCCAATTAATTATAATATATATGTGAGTATATTTGGACTATTTAATTATATTTAATTTGCTGCATTATATCGAGCTAGCATATGGACCTAATGAACCTACGGTTCCGAGCTCCAATAATCCTGAAATATTAATTAAACTTTTAATTAAATATTCCGAATTATTAACTTCAGGTTATTCCATTAAAAACCCTAAGTTTCACTCTCATTGGCGTAGATAGATAATATAAGTCGAACTATATCGGTGTCATTCAATATAGTCATTACATACAGATTGATTCACGAGTATTTCATAATTAGAGACGGGTCATAATATCTGTTATACCCCTCTAATTATTTTACCTAAAGTACCATTGATTCTTTAATGAATGATTTATTCATAGTCAACTCCCTTTTTCGGGGTATAACCCTTGGCCGTTAGCCTAGCCTTGAAGGTCTGTACCTTCCCATATGCTCTCATCTTTCTCTTGTAGATCAACTTGTAACCTATGAGTTTTACTCTATCAGGCTGATCTATAAGTTCCCAGACCGAGTTAGAGTACATCTACTTCATCTCGAGGTTCATGGCTTTGAGCCATTCCTCTTTATCATAATCATCCATTGCACTACGATAGGTCAATGGGTGATCTACACCATCACTGGAAGCGACAATTTTTGCCTCTCCAACTCCTATATAGTGATCAGGTTATCGTACAACCTTCCCACTAGGTCTACGTGGCAGATCATTCTAATATACTTGCATCTAATGCTCAGATGTCAAATGTGTTATGTTTCTGTCAGCTTTCATTGATGATGGTGTGCTAGTCAAACCAGCAAGTAACTCATTTAGTAACATTTTATTTCGAGGTTTGAACTTCCTCATATAGTCCTCCTCAAGAAACATAATATATTTCGACACAAACAATTTATTATCTTCCGGACTATAAAAGAACTCACCCCTAGTCTCTTCAAGATAGCCTGAAAATTGGCACATCTAAGAACGTAGCTCCAACTTTGTAGCCTTATTCTTCAGCATATTTGCTCGACACCCCTATATGCAGAAATATCGTAAACTAGCTTTATGACTACTCCACAACTATAAATGAATCTTAGGAACAGACTTATATGAAACTACATTAAAGATAAATAATGTTGTTTGTAATGCATATCCTCATAATGAACTAGACAAAGAACTGTAACTAAACATAGATCTCATCATGTCTAGTAGGGTTCGATTTCTTCTCTCTACACTAACGTTCTACTGTGCTGTTCCAGGTGCTGTGAGCTAGGATACTATCCCATGCTCAACTAAGAATTCCTCAAAATCTATATTAAGGTTTTCTCATCCACGATCCGATCGTAGAGTTTTGATCATCTTACCTAATTGGTTCTCAACCTCAGTACAATACTCTTTTAACCTTTCTAAAGTATCTGACTTGTGTTGTATTAGGTCAACGTACCAATATCTAGAATAATTATCAATAAATATGACGAAGTATTCATAACTTCCTCGGTCTCTTACATTATTCAGTCCGCAAATGGTTGAATGTATTAGCTCAAGTGGTTAACTTGATCTTATAACTTTTCCAGTAAAAGATCCTTTGGTCATCTTTCATTCTAGACAAGATTTGCAGACTGGTAAAGTTCCAAGCTTTAACTAGTTTAAAGATCCGTTCTTTATCAACCTATATATCTGATCAAGGCTAATATGATAAAGTCTAAGATGCCACAGATGTTTCATCGTGAGAAATATTTTACCTTTTTGTTTTAGGTTTTTCAACCTTAAATATTTCAGTGTTGAGTAGTGAATTATTTTCTAAATGCCTTAACACATATAAATTATTTTCTAAGTTTTCATGTGCATATAGTTAATCTATTTCTACCAATAATAACAAAATTATTATTAAAAGAAATAGAAAATATATCATCCAAAAGTTTAGAAAAATAAATCAAATTCCTGCGAAAATCGGGTATAAATAACACATTGTTCAATTATAAATAACTATTATTTGAAAAATTGAAACTCGAAACTCCCACTACTCTAGCTAAATCGACATCCCATGTCTCGACCTTCATGGTATAGTCACCTTCATCAAGGTTCCTCTATGAGTCAAGTAGTTGCAAAGAAGAACAAATATGGTTAGTGGCTCCAGATTCAAAAATCCATACAAATTTATCATCCTCCACTAATAAAGATTTGATGGCAAGTAAATCGTATTTATCCGCAACCTTTTTCTCTTTCAGCTCAGCAAGGTATTTGTAACATCCCCGAACTGGAAATGATACTGGCAGGGAATAGGCCATACTATTCCCCTAAGCCTCTGGCCTTCTAACTATAAACTACACAATTTCACTTTTCTCAATCAAATTCTTATTTATGGAACCAATACCCAACTCGAGAATATGGAAAACAAATTCATTAATAATAATTGTATACTTATAAACACTTGTTTTTACAATAACTAACAAATAACCCAAATACTAATACATGACTTTTATTTAACTCAGATTGTACTCTCACTCTCTCTCAGACTTGATCTGGTGGACTCCATACACCAGTGACAGCATCAGTATTGTCCTCCCGAGATAATCCTCTGAGAACACCTGCAAAACAGAAAACTGGGAGTGAGAGGTTAGACCGTTGTATGATCTAAGTGAGTGGACGAAAAACTAAAATTCGGTTATAAAACATTTGGTTCTCAAACCGAAAATTCACGAAATAGCTTCATAAGAAAACTCTTTTGCAGTCTGAAAACTCTGAGTTTCTTTCTGAAAAATCTCGTAGTCTGAACTTTTCTGTAAAGATTAACTCAATTTCACTTTGAAAATCTGGTTCTGAAAACTTGTATTTGAAAAACAATTTGTTTGGGAAATCATTCTCTAAAAACTGATATGTTTCTGAAAAACTTGACATATGGGTGCGTTACGTATCGCCGTCCCCCAATACGACTAACTAGAGCAGGAGTGCAAATTCATGACTTTAGGATGTTATGTATCGTCGTCCCCCAAAGCATGCTACTCATGTCCTTGAAACTAGTGCTCTTGGGGCGTTACGTATCATCGTCCCCAAAGCCACTGAACTAGAACTGGGGGTACGGATCTATGTTATCCTCCAAGCTCTGAAACTAGGATCTATGGGCAACTTTCATCCCTAGTTCTGAACTAGGATCTGGGGGCGTTATGTATCGCCATCCCCCAGTCCTCTACATGTGCACATGTGTTGTCCGTCAATTCCATAACTGAAAGAAGTTACATACTGAGGTGGGTTTTTCCCCCATGCCTCGAAAAGCCATAAAATCAAACTCTGAAAACATTTCTTTTTCTCAAACGTAACTTAAAATAAAAACTTTCATGTGATAACTGAAATAAAAATCGTCTAACGCACTAAAGCGTAAAAATAAGTCTGTTACGAAAATCAACAAAATGAAAGTTAATTAAAAAGGAGAATGTCCACTCACTGATTGGAATATGGCTGGTACTATATCACTTCGCCGATGGAAAGTGCGAGGTGGTCCATTCCCGAACCGTTAATGTAAGGTGGTCCATTCCCGAACCGTTACTGTGAGGTGGTCTATTTCCGAACCGTTACTGTGAGGTGGTCCATTCCTGAACAGTTACTGTCAGGTGGTCCATTCCCGAACAGTTACTGTATGATGCGTGGGCCTCGACCCTGGGACGTATCCTAGAAATTGCTGAAGTGTGGGCCTCGACCCTGGGAAGCATCCCAAAACTGATATTGATGTGGGCCTCGACCTTGGGACGCATCCCAAAACTGATACTGATGTGGGCCTCGACCTTGTGATGCATCCCAAATCTGATACTGATGTGGGCCTAGACCAATGTTCCATCCTCGAAATTCCATTCCCGGCATACTGAACCTTATCCCCGAGCCATTGCTGATGTGATGGTTCATTCTCGAACCGTGCTGTATGAGAAATGGTAGACTAGTCGCCCCCAGTC
The DNA here is from genome assembly GCA_019454045.1 of Zanthoxylum bungeanum. Classification (NCBI taxonomy): domain Eukaryota; kingdom Viridiplantae; phylum Streptophyta; class Magnoliopsida; order Sapindales; family Rutaceae; genus Zanthoxylum; species Zanthoxylum bungeanum. The sequence continues at coordinate 9,036 of SKCR01054704.1, read as the reverse complement.
TCGGTTCATTTTTCTGTTCTTTGCTGCTTTTATTAGGTCAAGGTAGATCTCCTGATGTGATGTTACATACCAACACACTATACTGCCTCTCACGATATAATCCTGATAACTAAACATATTTTCGTCCTCAAATGATGCTTCGTGTCGAAACCAGAGAACCTTCAAAGTACTTGATACAACTCGAATTCGACCGTCTGAATAAATGATCTGAACTAGACTCCCAGTGTATGTGTGTCAAGGTTCTTTCGCAGCTTAATCCTTAAGTAAGCCAACTCAATGATTTTGTCTTGGAGAATTGGATCAGTGGGTCTAACCAACCTAGATGTCTTGGTCATGCTCTGCAATTACTTCCTCGTACTCAATGTGATATGGCTTTCTTCTCATTTTCTTTTGTCTCTTTATCTTTTGCTTTTCATTTTGAACTTCTTCTTCTTTTCTTTCTTTTTCTTTTCTTTTTCTATTTTCTTTCTTCTTTTTTTTGACACACCTACCCTTTAAGGTAGCATTTCTCCTCATTGTGGTCCTAATACTCACCCAAGGGTAGCTTCACACTTATCGGTTATAAGTGGTCTATTTTTTTTTCTTTTCTTTTCAGAGACTTTTTCTTCGTTTCCAACCATATCACATATCGTAACATAAGTAAACCAGGATGGACATCTGGGCAAACGGTCATTCACTGATCCGACATCTCTTCGACTAGTCATTTCAGCGACTACTCAGGCTTTTACTGCTAAGATCCCGTAATCAGATGCTCGTGAGTCTAGCCGAGATCAACCACTCAGAATACCGGATGAGAGCACATCTTGCACTTATCATTTCTAAGGTTTTCACCCTACAATAAACAATGTCATCACCGGACATATGCCTAACCATCAAGGACTTCCTTTTTTTTACTGGAATTCTTTCTCTCAACTGCTGATAATGCGGGCTTCGCCCCCTGGGATTCATCCCCGAAACTAATACTGATGTGGGCCTCAACCTTGGGATTCATTCCCGAAACTGATACTGATGTGGGCCTCAACCCTGGGATTCATTCCTGAAACTAATACTGATGTGGGCCTCAACCCTGAGATTCATTCCCGACTGATACTGATTCATTCCTGAAACTGATGTGGGCCTCAACCCCGCAATTTGTTCCTAAAAATGATGACATTGTATTGTTGCTACTTCTGGTTGGCTTGCCTTTACCACTTTCTCTTTTTCTTCTTTGAAACCTGTGATTACAAAACAGAACAAACACAAGAAAGAATGCAAATGCGTTACGTGTATGCATGCGTGCATGAATGAATTTCATATTCCGTTGGGTTAGGTCTTCCGCTAGTCCTCTTGATGATCGTTCGGTCTTCTCTTCTTCAGGCAAAATATTGCTTCAATCTGTCCACGTTGATCGGCTCGGTGAACTCATTCCCTTCCAAATCTGACAGTCTCACAACCCCATTTCCCATTACTTTCTGGACTATATAGGGTCCTTCCCAGTTGGGTCTGAACTTTTCTCTCGGATCTGTCGTCGACGGCTTTGACTACTTAAGCACCAGATCACCCTTTCTGATCTTGGTAGGACGCACCTTCTTGTTGAACGCTTGAGCTAACCTCTTCTGGTATATCTGCATGTGATGTAAGGACTTCATTCTCTTCTCATCCAGCATTGCTAACTGTTCAAATCTCTGCGAGGCCCATTCCTGTTCAGATAACTCTGTTTCTGCTGATACCCGCATAGACTGTATCTTAACTTCCACTGGCAGTACTGCTTCCATTCCATAGACCAAAGAGTAAGGCGTGGCTCCCGTTGTTGTTCTCACAGATATTCTGTATCCCCACAGAGCGTACGGTAGTTTGTCAGCCCAATCTTTATAGTTCTCTGTCATCTTGGCTAGTATCATCTTTATCATCTTGTTGGCTGCCTCGACTGCTCCATTTGCCTGCGGTCTGTACGGTGATAACTTGTGATGTCATATCTAGTACCTCTGTAGCATTGCTTTCGTTTCTCCTTGAAACTGGACTCTGTTGTCCGTTACTACATGATGTAGCATTCCATATCAGCATATGAGATTCAAGGCTATAAACTTCGCCATCTGCTTTGCTATAACATTGCGAAATGACTCTACTTCCACCCATTTCGAAAAATAGTCCACTGCCACTACTATGAAGCGATGCCCATTCGATGCGTGCGGTCAAATTTCTCCGATCATGTCAATTCCCCATGCTGAGAAAGGCCACAGCTCTGACAGCCCATGCAACTCTATGTGCGGTAAATGGTTCAAGTTACCGTGCGCTTGACAATCGTGACAATACTTTACCAGCTTCGCGCAGTCAGCTTCCATGGTCGACCAGTAAAAGCCTTGTCTTACTATCTTGCGAGACAAATTCAACCCATTCATGTGCGGTCCACATACTCCGGCATGTATTTCTTCCATTGCTTTATGAGCCTCTTCTTTTCTTAAACATTTCAGCTGAATGCCATTTGCTTGTATCTTGTATAGTTCTCCCTTCAAACTCACATATTGGGAAGCCAACTTCTGAATGGCTATCCTGTCTTTTCTGCTTGCTTCTTCCGGAAGTGCTCCGCGTTCTAAGTATCGCTGAATATCATAATACCAGGGTTTCCCATCGCCAACCTCTATTTCAAGATTCTTTATATCTCGTAAACAGGTCTGATTGTCGTTGTCAACACTAGAGGTCTCATCACCAAATTTTCTGGATTTTCCCAAGTCACGGCTAGGGTAACCAACGCGTTTGCCATTTGGTTCTCTTCTCGCGGCAAGTGCTGGAACTTACAATAGGGGAGGGCCTGCGCCAGATTCATGAGGTGGAATAAGTAGGATTTCAATCGTTCTTCCTTTAATTCCCATTCTCATTACATCTGTTGGACTACCAACATCGAGTCTCTGTAGACCTCCCCGTTCTTAGCTTTCAAGGTTATCAATGACGTCAGTCCAAAGGCGCATGCTTCATATTCGGCCATATTGTTAGTTACTCTGAACGTCAACCTCTTGGCCATAGGCAAGGTTTCTCCCTCCGGGGTTACTATTACAATTCCAATTTCGTCTCCTTTGCAGTTCACTGCTCCGTCGAAGTACATCTTCCATCCTTGGACTGTTATTGCCTGGATCTCCTCATCGGGGAACTCAAATTTGTATTGATCTCCTTCTATCGGTTGCAATGCTAGGAACTCTACAATGGCTCGTCCTTTGATTACTTTAGAAGTGAGGTACTCAATATCGAACTCTGGTAGCAACACCAACCATCTGCCTAACTTACCAACTAGCGAAGGCACTGAATGCAGATACTTCAAAGGATTTTCCTTTGCTACCACATGGATCTTGTAAGATTGGAAGTAAAGACGCAATTTTATGGACGCCCACACTATTGCCAAACAGATCTTCTCTACTTTCTGATAGCGGGCTTCATATAAAAGCATCTTCTTACTGATGTAATAGACTGTATGCTCTACCCCCGTCTCATCTGCTTGTACCATCATCGCCCCCAGCTCTTCGGGTTAAATATAATACCAATGGCCAAATATAGTACCAATGGTTTGCCCAGTCTTGGAGGTTTCAAGACATGAGGTTTCACCAAATATTATCTGATCTTGTCGAAGGCTTCTTGGCATTGCTCATTCCATTTCACTGGCTGGTCTTTCCTCAGCAATTTGAAGATAGGTTCGCATACTGACGTCAACTTTGCGATGAACCGACTGATGTACTGAATTTTCCTAAGGAATGCTCTGACTTCCTTCTCTGCCTTCGGTGCTGGCATCTCGGTGATCGCTTTGATCTTCTCAAGGTCTACTTCTATTCCTCTCATTCCTACCGTGTGACCTAACAACTTTCCTGACGTTACCCCGAACACACACTTCTTGGGATTTAGTCGTAGGTTGTATTTGTCGACTCGTTCAAGGAACTTTTCTAGTGCTTCTATGTGTCCGCTTCTTGTCTCCGACTTCACCATCATGTCATCCACATATACTTCAAATTCCTTATGCATCAAGTCGTGGAATAATATGGTGGCCATTCGCTGGTAAGTGGCTCCCGCATTCTTGAGCCCAAACGACATCACCTTATAGCAATACGTACCACATTCCGTTAAAAATGCAGTCTTATGCTTGTCTTCTTCAGCCACAAGAACCTAATTATATCCTGAGAACCCATCCGCGAACGAGTACATGGCAGATAAAGTCGCACTATCGACCAGCACGTCTATATGGGGTAAGTGAAAATCATCCTTCTGGCAAGCTTTGTTAAGGTCTTTGTAATCCACGCACATTCTGACCTTCCCATCTTTCTTCGGCATTGGCATAATATTTGCCAACCACTCATGGTATTTCACCACTTCTAGATGTTGGTTTATTCTAAGGTCCCAAGATCAAACAAGACATGAAAACAATGTGTGAACACATCAACGGAGATAGCGGAATACTCACATCGATCGGTTGAGTCGATTTGAAGACGAATGAAGCCCAAAATGCCCACTGTTTTTGGCGCCACTGGTAGCAGTTCACTGCCCTCCAAATCTGAAATTTGAGCTGCGAAACGGAGCTCCTAGCTTCGTCAGACGGATCCCGGCTTATGGGTGAACCTCCCTACCACCTTCGCAAGTGTCGTAAGTGTGCTAGCACTTGGATTTTTACCATAAAATCCACTCTTTGCTTCCCTCAAAGTCACGCCTATTTTGGTTCAAAACCAGTAAGCATTTTCATGCTTTTGGGCGTGAATTGGGCAAGAGAGAAAGATGAAAGAAATTGTAAAAATTTCAATACGTGAGAGAGAGAGAAGTTGTAACCATAAAGAATTGATTTCTAAAATCAATTTCAACATTTTACCAAACTTTTTCACCTTGTAAAAGTCAAGGTAAAAGCATTTTAATTAATTAAAATTAAATGCCATAAATGCTTTTCCTAAAAGCATTTACAAAAGTCAAGTGTAATTAACTCCATCTACTATTCACTTTAATAAAGTGAATAGTAACAAGTCACATCACATTTAATTTTGACGCTTTGATTTGACATGTGGGCCCCACACGATATTAAATGCGAGCGGGCCCCGCAAAACAATCTCGGGCTCGGTTTCGCTAATTCCGAATTAACGAATTTTCCGTTGCGTCGTAATTAAATGATTACGCCTAGCGAATTCACTATTCACGTCGCTAACGAATTAATTCCGAATTAACTCGTTTGCCCGAATTAAAATCCAATTTTAATTCCGCGTCGAAATCTAATTTCATTTAATATATCGAATATATTAATTCATCGATTAATTCCAAATTAATCGTTCTCTCTCTTTAGACGACATTTTATCCCGGATAAAATATCTCTGTTATTAATCCTAGATTAATTCTCTCTCTCTTCTATATAATCCCAGATTATTTAAGGAGTGCGAGTTATGCGTCATCGGTGGATTATCGGGAAGCGACCCATGAGATCCCCGGATAAGTTGGCAGTAAATACGGTCGTCGGAGTATCCGAATCACGTACGTACCAAGTACTACGTTCTACCGATTTATGAGACAAGGTCGACTCCTAGCAAAGCACCAAGTCTTCCCAAGTTCTCCGGACATATTCATCAAAGAATATCTAGATCTGTATCAAGCGTAGTATACAATTGTATTGTGCATATCGGCCCAGTATCGGATAGTCACGTGCTAGGGCTGGGGCTGGATAAGTGTCTGCCCTGTCCGAAACACATATCGGATGTCTGGTAACTAGTCTCTATAATCGGATATTCATGACCTGGTCATAATATCACGATTGGATGCGCATCACTTAAGAGCACTAATACCGTATCCTGCGTGACATCATCTCCACTATGACTGGAGTGATACTTCCGTCTCGACATCACATCCAATACACTACGACTCTCTGATAAACCCAGAAGAGGTGAACACAGAACCAGTTAAGATCCCCCAACCACCAAAACCAAAGTTTACCGATTGTCGTAAGTATTAGCGATGTAAGTCTCAGGTTAAGGCTATACACACCTACCTTGATTTCGGCCTCCCATAGACACCTAGTCATAATACCAATGGGATTCCGAAGGGTCTATCCAGAGCGAAGCTGTTTCCCGTACCATCGGTGAAACACGACCTCCTATGCACTTGCACAAGTATCCAATACTTATATATATGAGAACTACCGTTGTGCCCTCACAACGCGCACAAGTGCAATACTAGCCTATTCCGCATTATCGATGTCCAGTCTCGATAATACTACGGCTAGGGATATTAATGATTAATCCTTCGTGGACTGATACTGTCTCATATCATCTCAATCCAGGAACTAATCATAGGGACCTCTCTTCATTATATATCTATGGTGATCTAATCACAAATGACGAGAGTGCAATTTCCTTGTTACATAGTTAATTTGCTACAACAACACAATGATATGTGCAAATAGTGACGCTATGGGTCATATTATCCAACAATCTCCCACTTGGCACATAGCCAGTCACTCGAGTGTCCTACACCCGAACTATGTACGGTTCGCTCAAATTGCTGGGGAAAGGTTTTCGTCAGCGGATTTGTTCGATTATCGTTTGACGCGATTTATACGATCATCACATCGCCACGATGTATGATCCGAACGAATCAGATGATATAGAAGTATATATCTGGATCGTTGATGAGACCTTTAATTCCTTAGCCTGTGCCGACGCCTAGCTCAGCTGCTAACAGAACTATATCTAATCTAATTAGATTTATTTCAATCCAAAAGACTTCTATTGCTGCCTCAGCTGCAGCAATAATCCGCATTTGTTGTTTATTCGGCAACAGTTATCTTGCTTGGAAGATTTCCAGCTCACTGTCCCGTCCTTCAAACTTTATAGTACCGCAGTATTTAATCGTTTGGAAACTTGCTGCAGTGATCCCAGTCACTTCAAGTTCTCCTTCTCCATAGTTTAAGATAGCATCTTTAGTTCTCTAAGATACTAACAGATGTTCTTAACTTCAATCCAGTGACTGTCACTTGGATTGACCTGATTGTGACTCCATATGCTTGAAGCGTATGATACACCAATACAAGTACATTTTAAATGTACAATTTCCCAGAGAGTGTTAACAACTCCAAATCTATCCCAGTAGATCTTTATTCCTCTAATAAAGGTTGTTATCTCCCAGAATTCTACGGAGAATTTCTATTGAAAGCCAAGCTTTCAACAATAGCTATATGGGAATATCATTGTTAGTGCAATCTCCCACTAACCTCCTTATATACACAATAATTATTTCGTTTTGAGTCAAATCATAACCATTATGATTATTTCAAAACGTCAGTTCCAAGAACCTTATGCTTGCATTGATCCAAACATGGATCGAATAACCCGCAAACCTGTTTGTCGGTTATACAAAATCGTCAGGATGTTGTAAACATCCTCCAAAAGGTTCCTTTTCAGGAAAGCGATTTTGATTTGTAACTGACATATTTCATAAATGAAATATACAGTTATCAACAAGCATCTTCAAAATGGATTTACCATGGCAACAGGTAAAAGGTTGAACCGTTATTAACATAATGTTGATAACGATACCTTTCCGTCAAAAGCTTAGTTTTGCACGTTGGTATGTTGCCTTCCATGTATGTCTTCCTTGAAGACGTTTAATGTACCATAGGCACAACGCCTTGTGGTACAACAACCAGTATCCAAACATAGTTGTTATACATGGAATCCATTTCGGACTCATGGCACTTTGCCATAACAGGGAGTCGATACCTCGTATCACTTCCTCATAACGTAGTCGGACGGTACACCTCCATAAGATTGACATCTTTATGAGGTTAGATCAGAAACCCATACCCTAGGTTGTTTTCTGACTCTATCCGATCTACGAAGTTCTTGTGTATTTGAAGATTAATGGTATAGATTCATCATTGATGAACTGTTTGTGTTCCATTACGGACTTCGTGCCTAGAACAGTATCACTCCAATTTTTCATCGAGTATCACTATCCTCCCACTGACCACTGCATATCGGTATTCCTCTCAGGAAAACCGCATGGTGAGCAACAATTACATTGTTCTCATGTGGGATTTATAAGTACTATACTTAAGGTTTCCCTTAGGATAACTTATATTGGCACTTATCCAATTTGGGTCCTTAGTTTGGTATCATCCAAACGCTATGCCTGGCATACCCAAATTATCAGGAATGAGAAACCTCGTTTCTTCCCTGTTCATATCCTATATGATATCTGTCAAACAGATTTATATGGAACCTTATTCTAAATAAGTTTTGCACTGTTAATACATATCCTATAGAAGGAAATAGTAGCTCAGAGCGACTCGTGATAAACCTTATCATGTCCTCATTTGAAAGAATACCGTACTCTTTCATGTACGTATGAAACTTACCGCTTAAGTATTTTCCATTACGGTTTTACCGTGGCGGCATAATACTATAGCCGATCTGTTTTTCTACTTCGTGTCGAAACTATAAAAGTTTCCGATCTGTGTTCTTCAAAAGAAACACATACCATAACGTGATGTCACATCCGTTAAGGTCACGAAATATTCATGTTAACATCTAGCCTAGCTAGATAGGGCCCACTTACTTCACCATGAATAGGGCTAACAGATCGGTGGCCCTTTTACTATTACCAAGTTAATAGTATTTTAGGTATTTAACCTAATAAACTAGATTCGTAGACCTTATTTGAATAGTCAAATCAGTCCTAGTACCCACTCTACAAAAGTGTGGATATACGTGTCTTGTTTAATTGTGTCCCAGACAACAATGCCACAAATAAGTCTCTATTGATCAAATCAATTTGAGCTATTTATTTGTCATTTTATATGTTTGAGATTTTATTTATATTCAAAATATAAATTATCTAATGTATTTATCTCAGTATCATCTTTATATAATGAAACACTTAGTGTTCTAGAATATAAAGGTTTTATCCGTATCGGATTAAACACTGATATAGAGATAATGTCTCTAGTCAAACTAGTTACATTACAACATTTCCTAATTTAAGTACATACCCAAAGGGGCTTCCTAAACTTAGGTATCTACGGTCGAAACAGCGACTTTCGTCGTCCCG
>SKCR01054703.1:0-32953 GCA_019454045.1 Zanthoxylum bungeanum | reverse complement strand
CGTAGATGTTAATGTGCTTACATATTATGATATGTATTTTTCCCAAATAATGTTTACTAATGTTAATACTCATTGATATTTGTGTTCAATGCTTACATGTTATTATGTTGATACATTTGTTTAAACAAATATACTATTTGTTAGTATGAGAAGTATGTCGGACAAGTGAATGATTGACCCTCTCACACGGGCAATCGCCTCCATTACTTTGTGTTAATGGGAGATGAGACACAATTTTTAAGCTAATTATCTGAGTGATAATTTAGAGAGCTCAAGCTTGAAAATTAAGTAATGTCGTTATGGGGTCACTTTCTCTGTGATATGACCTAAGGTGAATAAGTTCGTTTCACCTTACTTGTCTTAATGTCAGTTATGAGTTAGACATTGTGTTTGTCTGAACTATAATCTGTACGGTATTTTATGAGACATGCGCTCCATGGGAAAAGAGAGAATACCGTAGCACATGTTTTCATACCATGTGTACATTTGTGACTATTGAGGGTAATACAAGTAAAGATCTCAGTCTTGATATTGTGTGAGACCCTTGAGATTATTTCAATCTCACATTGTACCCTTTAGACTCTTGTCTGCTTCTTAAAACTTAGATTTGATGATCGCTATCTTGGAGTGTTGCTAAAAGATCATGAGAGATTCGATCTGAAAGAACATATCTGGAAAAGCGAATTGAATCAAAGTTGAGAGATTCGAGAAATGAGAAAGATCATTATATGAATAATATCACATTAGCTTGTATTCACTGGTCGACCAATTATGTTATTCTATGTGATCAAACATGATTGTGAACACAAAATAAATATTACATTCGAAAAGAGATCGAGAGAGATTTAATGTGAAAAATGATCGAGGATACTGCATACATAATCCACTATGGTTCTATCCATTTTTCGAGCGGCTATACATTTCTAACAGATGTATAGCAAGTGAGCTCTCGAAGTATGCTGGTCGCACGGCACAATTGCAAAGTATGAATTATTCTTGTAGAGATAATAAAAATTGTTGATCCCATCATGTGTGAGTGGGAGATGTTGGAAATTAATTGTTGTTAATTATTTTGTTGTTAAATAACAACAATTAGTAATAATTTCATTTGGAAATTATTAAGTTAATTATTTGGTGTTGTTAAATAACAACAATTAGTAATAATTTCATGTTGGAAATTATTAAGTTAATTATGTGGTGTTGTTAAATAACAACAATTAGTATGTTCATTACTAAGTAAACAACAAGAATTGTTAATCAAATAATTAAGTAACAAAAGAGTTGTTAAGTGACAACAATTAGTAAAATGTTAAATGGGGAACATATGGTACACCCATGATGGTAACATTTTTGGAAGGGTTAGAAAAGGTCATTATGCATCCTAATAATGTGATTAATAGTAATCAATGCATGTGATTACATAGTGACTTGATTTCCCTCCTATATAATAAGACCATTTGCTTATTGAGTTAAGCAATCAATTAAGTTTGATTAAGAGGTTTCTACAAGCATAAAAGGTATGCAATGGTGTTGTGATTAGTATAGATTTATTTCAATTAGCATGTAAATAATCTAGGACTAGTAATACATGTATGGTTAGATCCTAAGAGGACAAACATGTAAATATATTAGGGATTATGTTTCCTAATATTTTTCTTTTTAAGATTAGGGATGAAAACCCTAATATATTTTTTAATCCATTATCTTCCTTGGTATTTGAGCTCCAGCATGCATTTTGAAAATAACTTATTTTTACTTAAATACACATTAAATATTAATTATCTTTAGTATTTTTGGTATATAAATTAAATCACTTATATTCATATTGTGACTATGATTAAAAAAATAAACACTTGACCACACACCTAATTGACAGTCATTGTGTGACTATATGTTAAAAAATATAGTCATAATGTGACGAAAGTCACAAATGTGACTGAGGCATACTCATGGTTAAATTATTTATCACTCAACTGATAGTCGTATTGTGACTTTAGGTTAAAAAAGACACAATAACAATATGACCGAGACATACTCATGATTAAATGTGTCAGTCATCTAACTTATAGTCACATTGTGGCTGTGAATAAAGATGTGAATATGACTGATTTCTTTATCCCTTAAATAAAAATATGATTGTGATTGTGCTCAATGTGATCGAGGGTTTACAATTTAACTGAAATAACTAATATAATTAGAGGTAAGCAATGTGATTGAGGTACATATAACATAACTTTTTATCACCAATGTGACTGAGGTACACATAATACATTTTTATTTTTTTTATCACCGATGTGACTGAATTAAAAAGGTGACTATGATGAAGGACAGTGTGAAGTATGTGCGATATAAAAACTTTGAGGAAAATTTCAACCATACGTAAGTTTGAATTTGAGAAAAAATTATTGATGAAAGTTGTAGGTATGTATGTTATATTTTTACATATTGTGATTTGGATGTCGGATGAAGGAGATAGGAGTATTTGAAAATGTCTTGTTTTGAAATCATTATATCTCTTATAAATTTAAGGGTTATTTTTGACCTATTTGTTTTTCATTGAAACATATCGACAATGAATTTTGTTTTGAAGTTTATGATTTTTAGTTCGATAATATGCAGTTTTTTCATGGAAAACTTTATATTTTGAGAGATATTTATGTTTTAAATTAAGTGAAAAAAAAAAATTATTTTTAAAACAAACACCACACCAAGCACGATGGGTGTTTTTTTTTAAAAAAAAAAAATTTGTTTTTTTATCCATTTTGGTAGTTTTATACCATAGACTAAAAAAGTATTTTTCCCACCTATGCTTTTATAATTATACTTTTATTGTTGTAGGGCTTTTTAATAAAAATATTTTTAAGGGAGAATGTCATGTAGGTCCTTAATTATTTTTCATAATTATCGTATTAGCGATATAATTTGCTAACGAATTTAAATCCATCAGTGAATTTCAATGAATTAAGAAACGACTTAAAAAAATTGACGGTCACATAAACAATGGATTTCCTTTGATATTTTCCGATAGAAGATATGCATCGATAAAAGAAGTGCCATTTGCTACTAACAAAATATCGATTGTTTAGCGACGGTAAATGGCAATGGAATAAGTCCATTGCTAACGATTATATTTGTCGACAAAATATTTCTGTCACTAAATGTAAAGAGAAAATAAAGTGCCATATTTTGGGAAAAAATTACCAGCATATCAAATTTTTTCATTAATTTTGAGTTTTTTTTTTTTTCTCTAAACGTAGTGGGAAAATAAAGCGCTATATTTTGCGGGAAATTTTACTGATTGATCAAATTCTATTAGTAATTTATCGCGTTCAAGTAATGGATTCTAGCCAATTGAAAGGATCTTCTATCAATCCAGAAATCATTTTGATTCCATTAGTCATGAAAATCCGGAATATCACATATTGATCACAGTTATTGCTCTTTCTTTCTAACGGCATCTCTCTCACAGTCTCTCTGTCTCATGCAAACCCTAGATTGGTATTTTCTCTCACATTATAAAAAAAAAAAAAAAAAAAAATTAATAGGTTTTTTTTTTTATATTTTCAATATTTTTATATGATAAGGAACCGGTAGCATAGAGCACATGTGGTCGAACGGATTATAAATTGTATCCAGATATAGAGTTTTAAAAGAAAAGAAGGGAAAAAAGGGGAGCAAATTATCCAATTCTAGGTTTGGAGATTGTGTAGAAGTAATTACAAACTTTACATAATCATCAACCTTAGAACTGGATGATTCAGCCTACCATTTTTCTTGTATGATCTTTTCAAAATATCTAGATATGCACACAAGTTACGCTTCATTTGAGCACGTGTTCTCTTTACTACCGGTACTCTCTCCTCATTTTATAAAAATAATAATATAATTTTTGATGGACCTTCAATCGATAAGAAGCCGGTATTGGATCGTTTTATCACAAAATAATAATATAGTTACTGACGATAATAATTTCTATTGGTAAATGTGTTGTCGAAAATATATTTACCAACAGTTATTCATTGATTGCCGAATTGCTAAATATAAATTTTTTTTTTGTAGTATTAGGATTGGAAAAAAAATCTTGAAACTCGATCCAAATTTAGGATCTCATACCGAGCAGTACGATATTGGGGTGAAAAATGACCCAAATAAAAATTTTGATCGCGATTCGAGATGATTTTTCTTTTCTATTCAAAAAATCGATCGCTATTTGGGATATTTTCATCCCAAATCATAGTAGGGACAAGACGTCATGCTTATCATCCCTACCACTATTCTAACAGTAATAGTACATGATACAACAATGATCCTTTACCGTTATAATAGCATGGATTTGATGAGTAATTATGAAAAATTATTAACCTAATGAGTAATTATGAAAAAAATTAGGGACCATATATCATTTTCCTTTTAAAAAAAAAATGAAAAACGTGTGTGGATTTTGAAACTTACAAGAAATGGCAGTAATTTAACGATGAAATATTTGTTGGTAGTTACCGAAGATAATATTTTTTGTTGATAAATATATTGCCGAAAATATATTTACCGACAGTTTTTCATTGATTGCCGATTGAAAATTATGTCACTATATAATAGTTTTTTGAAATATTAGAATTGGGGAAAAAAATCTCAAAATTCGATCCAAATTAAGGATCTCATATCGAACAGTACGAGATTTAAAATAAAAATCGACCCGAATAAAAATTTCGATCATAATTTGAGATGATTTTTCTTTACCGATCGCTATCCGGGATAATTTTTTCGCAGGACTGGACGAGACATCAAGCATACCATCCCTACCACTAATCTAACATAAACAATACAAAATACAACAATGATCCTTTATTGTTACAGAATATTCAAATTTCATCCTAGGTTCCGACCCTATGCGGAATTAAACAAAATTAATTAAGACATGTCCTAATTATCGTTTCTATGTATTACCAACAAGCACCTTTAGTCTAACAACAATACTGAAAGCAATATACAATGCAGAAAATAAAATCAACACATCAATTTTGTTAACGAAATGGAAAACTCGTGCGAGTAAAAACCACTCCGGGTATTTAGGCTACTAGCCAAAATCCACTATAATGAGAAAATCTTACAGTGATGGTATAAGACATATGGTAGCAACTCTGTCGACTCCAATACCTCTAGATTGTAATAACCCAAAGAACTCCTCGAGCCCGCACCAAGCGACCTTCTTTAGAACCTCTGAAGTCTCCAAGCGGATCAACCTTGTAGCACACAACGCCGGAACTCCTACTACCAATCTTTCTCCTTTAGAACTCTGAAGACTTAGGAAATTGAGTAAGGGTTGTGTTTTTGTGTTGATGGTTACTCAAAATTCAATCTTACCAAAAGAAAGAAGATAAAGTAATCAAAAGAGTCTTCAAGGTGAAAATCAAGAAGGTTGGAAGCAACGAAGATTTTAGGCTTTGAATAAAGTGTTTTCAACCATGGTGAAAATGGCTCTAAGTTTGTTTATTTTAGGTAGGGCAAAGGTAAGGCTTTTTCTTATGTAAATTTGGCTTAAAAATGCATCCAAAATAACCCACTTATGCACAGACGTTCGAACGCACCTCAAACGCAAAGTTTCCACCTCCGGATGTTCGAACGCTCAGACAAACGCAACTCAAACGTAAGTCGCGGATTGATTTTTAGGTGTAATTTAAAACGCTTGGAACCTTCTCATCCCTTGGCCAAATCATGTGTTCCTCATATGTACACGATCGCCTTCGAGTCTACTTTCCAATGAAACTGACATCATATCAATTGGAATTCTAAATATATTGGAATATATAAAAGAGTGAACGTTGCTCTGATATCTCCATCTGATGTTGTCCAGATACATGTCCAATTGCTCTAAGATCTTCAAGACTCATTACAACTCAATTGAACTTATTTTGTTACGGACGTTGCAAACAGAAATGGAACTAATAATCTCCTCATTTGGCATTCCGTGATAAAATACTACCTAATACAAAGACTACTGTAAAAGACCCAAAAAGAAAATAGCCAACTGTCACTCATCAAGACAGTGACTTATTATAATATGACTCGATCTAATACCTAACCAAATAGTCATGAAGTCGATGCCACCTCAGCCACTAATCTGCTCACTTAAAACATCAACAAACAATAATATGCCGTAAAAACCACTGAGAATTAAAGAGCAGATAAAAACGCAAGATAAAACAAAATAAAAACCTCATGCATATAAATGTAGAGACATATATCATACTCCCCTTTAATCTTGCCCCTGAGATGGAGATATATATAAACTACTCTCTCTTTTTGTCATGAAATGACAATGGGTAAATTAGAATCACATGCAAGAGAATATGCAAACAAACTTGACTTACTCCCACTCACTAACAATCCTACTCAGTTAGCAAAACAACATACATGAAGTAAAAACTCAGAACTATACAACAAAGAAAAACGGTAAGCAGTGAAATGAAACACACACAAGCACACAATGAGTAAAATAAAAAATAGATAAAAAAATGACTAAAACAGCACTTCAAGCGAGTACAATGATACACAGTCAGTACTCAACTGTTTATAACATAATAATATGCACCATTTTTATCATGTTAAATAATACACGCATGCATATGACATAAACGCCAAAGCATAGTAAGCACTTGCGTGAAAAATAAGTGCACAACAAATCAAGGCTTAAGATCTTATTTTATTAGCGAGACACATACAAATAAATCTTATCTATTGACACACCAAGTTCATAAAATAGGTGTTCAAACCTAGCACCACTATGACTTGAAAAGAAGCAATATTGGTTGCATGCTATAACATTCTCCCCCTAAATATGATGAGCTCATAAATAAAACTTTTTCGAGTGAAGGATTTTTCCCTTATCTTTTGAATTTGTTCCATTGGCTCTTTTGCACGTGAGACTCACTTAATCTTTTTTTATTTTTTTATTTTTTTTTACTTTTACAAAGGGATATCATAAGGTCAACTAGTCAAATATCACATTATTCAGTGATCTAAGTATGATAGAAATTAAACTACTAGTCCAAAAACTCATACATGCGACCAAGCCTCGAAAATAAAAAAATTGTGTATGTGAAATGCAAGTACAAGATATACCAAGGGTCTTTATCACACACACTCATGCACATAGAGCATCAAGAAAAATAAAAACATATTATACATGCATAACCATATATCCTACAGACCAGAATCACATGCACGTGTTTTTCATTCTCTAACAAAACACAATATATTTTTGGTGTTTTTCATTATATATGTATATATATATATATATATATTATTACTATTTTTTATTTTTTTTCACAAAAATAATAAAAGACATAACATGGCTTGTTATTATTCAATGGTACGTGGAGTTGTATTCTCGAGTGCAGATCATATTGTCGTCTATTCGGAATCAACTATGAAATTTATGTCTGGGTTTCCATTCTGTATACCAATGGACATATAACAACAACAAACACACACACCCATATGTAGTGAAAGTAAAAATATGCAGTCATGCAAAAACATAAAACACACGTACATACACATGCAATGAGAAAAATGAATGCAATATCTAAGAAAAATTACATCGAAGTGCACTATCATCATGCCTGTAAAGGTCAAGACATTCAGAAGTAAATGGGAATTCATCTAGCTTCATTACCCAACTCTCTTAGGAGTCTTCACTTGAGGACTGCTAGTTCGCAATGAAAGTTTCCTACTACTTTGTTGAGTCTGTTTAGCTGGTTGTGGGAACATAGGAACTGGGCGACGCATGCTGTCCCGAGCTCGCGGCCCGGTCGGGAGTACGGAATAGCCACGGGGGACTAAACCGGAGAATAATGGAGTCGCCACCCGGTGTGAACCGGGACAAAGATTTAAGGCCGCACTCACCCCTCGCAAGGGAAGACCTCAAACCGTTGGGTTCGGAATGGTCCCTTACTTATGCCACTTGTAATGAAAGGATTTATATGATAATTTAATCAGGCTTAAGTAACACTTATTTCTAAGAATATCATGCTTCTAAATCCACATACATACATCAACAAGTTCATCTAAATTTATATGTAACACATATTTGAATTTGCATACAGCCTATTTGCATGTAATCTATGTCTCAATTTGCATACATAAGGTTTATCATATGGCAAGCATACAGGTTAATGAACACATTGGTGGACACAGAAGCGCAAACAAATAGCATTCTTACTAGTATTCATATTAAGTAAAGATATTTAAGCGCATAACAGAAATAGACAACTAGAGGGGTAATACAAATGCATAACATAAAAAAAGGGTAACTATTTGCTAAGATGGACATGTCGTAATGTGATGCAAGAGGATCTGTTTACCGTGTGCGTTCGAGCAGCGTTCATAGACGCGTTCGAACGGTAAACAGAAGATTCTCGTTCGAGTAGCGTTCGTAAACGCGTTCGAACGGAAATGAAACAGAATGCTCACGTTCATATGGCGTTTGTGAACGCGTTCGAACGGAAATGAAACAGAATGCTCACGTTCGTATGGCGTTCGTGAACGCGTTCGAACGGAAGTGAGACCTGATGCATGATGAGGCAAAATGCGCGCGCGTTTGAGTTGCGTTCGTAGACGCGTTCGAACGGGGACAGATCTGATGCATGAAATGGGACGCAATACATAAATAGCGAATAGTACAATGCGAGGCGCGGCAAAGCATCGTGGTAAAGGGCTTTAACCCTTACCCATAGGGGATCTTTCATTCCACTTACTAAGCCCATGCGCTCGATCGCATCATGCATACAAACATAAAGACAATCATATCAAACTAAGTATGCCCGATTGAACACATCCTACATCCAACCGAACACACATCAACCGGCGCGGCAAAACATCATGGTAAAGGGCTTTAACCCCTCCCCATAGGGGATCTTTCATTCCACTTACTAAGCCCATGCGCTCGATCGAGTCATGCATACAAAGAATTAAACACAATAATATCAAACTTAATATGCCCGATTGAACGTATCTTGCATTCAACCGAACACACATCAACCGGCGCGGCAAAGTATCGTGGTAAAGGGCTTTAACCCCTCCCCATAGGGGATCTTTCATTCCACTTACTAAGCCCATGCGCTTGATTGAACCATGCATAAATAAGCAACATGCAGGATTCAAGTGACGAAAAATAAATAAACCAAAATAACACAAAACAAAAGAGGGTGCCATTTACTCAAGCGGTACGTGGAGTTGTATCCCAAGTACAGACCGCACTACCGTCCATTCGGATTCGGCTACGGAATTCACGTAGGGTTTCCATCCTATATACCACAAGAGACGACACTCTTCCATTCATCCAATACCCACAACACACATCATACACAAACAAGATTTAACAAACAAGTAAAATATAATCAAAATAAATAACAAAAATCAAATAAAGATGAGTGTGAAAAGTACCCTCAGGTCTAACCTTTTAAATCACCTCTCGAATGTACGGCACACGGTCGTCGGAAGGGTGGTTGCTCCGCAACTCTTTCGGTTCACTGGTTCACTGCTCTCGTTTGTTGTCTCACTGTTTGGGGTCGTCGTTCTCCGTCTTTTGCTGCTGTTTTTTACTCTGATTTGCTACTGTTCGGCCTATGTTTTGATGCTCACTGTTCAGGTCACCTGTTTTGATGTTTTAATTATTTTAATGATTATGAATGCAGTTTTTATATTACTGTTTTTAAGTTTTTTATGGATTGTATGGGGCTGTGATTTTCGGTACTGTGAGGAGGCTTAGGGGGCTGCTATTTTCGGTTATGGAGTGGAGGAGATTTGTGAGGTTTATGGGCGTGTAGGGCTGATCGGTTTGTGAAGGTGCTTTTAATGTGAAGACTTGGGGTTATTTTCTTTTCTCTTGTGATTTGTGTGAGTTGTGTGTCTATTATGTGTATGAGCTAGGGGTTGGAAATTCTTTTCTTCTTTTATTTCTTGTGATGGGCGTGAACTAGGGGGATTCCAGAGAAGAGGTGGCTAGGTTAGGTCATGTTTATATAGAAGAGAGCTAGGGTTTGTCCTTGTCTCACAAGGAATGGATCTTGCATTCAATTTAGGATTTGGTCTTAAGGAAAGTCAAAGATTGAGGGGGGACAAGGTTAATTCAAATTAGGAAGGTGATATCTTTAATTTGTGTTGATTAGGCATACAATATTTTAAGTTAGGAATAATATATTTTTAATTGGGAATATAATTGGTTGATTGATTTTAATTAGGCATGACATCTTTTTTAATTTAGTATGTGATTTGTTTAGTTAGGAAGTTAATATATTTGATTTATCTTAATTATATTTTGTGTTTTATTTAATTGGTAAATGGTTTAAATATTTTATTAATTCAATGTTTAATTTAATTAAGATTTAATTTAATTTCACATGTGTTTTCTTAATTGGGATGTGTTTTATGGGCTTTGGTGGGTTAATTGGGCTTGGGTGTGAGGCTAGCAGCAAAACCAGAATTACCGACACCGTTCGAACGCTTCCTCGAACGCGACACGAACGCCCGCAATCTGTTTTTCGTTCGAACGCATACATGAACGCAGCATGAACGAAAACAGTGAACCTTGTTTATTCTGAATTTCCCCTTCCGATATCCGTTTCCCGCGGCTTCCGTGACTCAAAATGTAGTGCCTCCAAATGAGACTCATCATCGGGTTTCACATGCAAAAATACAATGCCTACACTGGTGTAGAAACTTGAAACGCTAGATTTGAAGGATCAAACCTACTTAAAACACTCTTAGGCCTTTTCTTTTGTTTGTGCAACATGAATCACTTAGGCCTAATATTTCATGCCTTACCACTGTGATAACATACATGCACAAACCTCGGACGAGAGCGAGGTGTAGGCATTGCATTTTTTCATGTGAAACCCGATGATGAGTCTCAGTTGGAGGCACTACATTTTTAGTTAATGATATTGCGGGAAACGGTCGTCGGAAGGGAATCTATATTTCGTTAGATCCTTATTCACTTGTTTAGCGTCAAACTCACTTGTTGGACCTCCGTTTAGAGCACCTTTGGCCCAAAAAACCCACAAAACCTTTTAACCTTGGCCCAAAACCCTTGCCACCCACTTAAGCCCACTCACCAAACCAACACAACACCTAGCCCACCAAGAGAGGCCCACACGCCCATAGCACCTTAAATTACACCCAAATTAAATCAAATATTAATTAAATTAAACATTAACTAAATAAAATATTAATTAATTGATTTACCAAATTAAATAAAACATAAAATATAATTATACCAAATTAAAATATTGTAACTTCCTAATCCAAAATATTATATACTAAATTAAAGAAATATTATGTCTAATTAAAATCAATCATAACCAATTAAAAATATTGACTTCCTAATCTAACAAATTAAATGCCTAACCAAGCAAATCAAATATTCAACCTTCATAATTAGCCAAATTTTGTCCCCCCCCCCCCCCCTCAATCCATTGATTTCCTTATCCAACACCAAATCAAATCCTCTCTTTAATGCCAAAATCTTTTCCTTGTGAGACAAGGGGAAACCCTAACCCTTCTCTATATAAACAACCCCTAACCAAGACATGCACTCCCTTCACACAATTGGAATTCACGCCCATACACCCTAGCACACATTCACGCACACACCAAGAAAGAAGCAACAAAATTTCTCTCCATCTCCTCCACTCTCACCACCGAATACCCATCCCTTAGACAGCCTCATTTGCCACATCTTTAGCCACCTTTCACATCCCTAATCCACACCAAAATAAGCCTCAAATACAGTCCTAAAGTCGCACAAAACAGCCCCAAACACTGCCCCCCCCCCCACTGCACACCAAAACAGTCACAAAAAACGCCATTCACTCCCCCTAAAACTGCCGCACATCACTGCCCATTCTGTCCAGTTTTTTTTTGCGATTTTAACCCATAAAACAGCCCTAAAATCACCTTAAAATTGAACAAAAACACTGCATAAAACCCCCCCTAAAAAATCACCAAAAACAGCAGCCCCTAGCCTCCAAAAATCGCCAAAACAGTGAACAAATACAACCAAAATAGTGAGCAGAAAATACAGAGGAAACAGCAGCAAAACGGAGGCCAAACAGTAAGCAAAACAGCAAAACAGTGAGCTAAGACGCTAAACCAATGAACCGGAGAAGTTGAGGAGCTTTACCCTTCCGATCTCCGTGAAACGCAAGTCCGAAAGTCGGCAAGAAATGTTAGACCTGGGGGTATTTTCCACATTCATTTTCTGTTTTATTTTTATTATTTATTGAGTATTGTTCGCATGATTATTATGTTAAAATGCATGTTGTGGCCCTTGAGTAGATAAATATGCATGTATTACGAAATATTGTATGTTGTGGCCTTGGAATAAAATGAAAGATGTGTCAAATCTCGCGGTATATCGGATGGAAACCCAGACATAAATTTCATAGCCGATTCCGAATGGACGGTAGTATGATCTGTACTCGGGATACAACTCTACGTACCGCTTGATTAAACGACACATTCTTTTGTTTTATGTTGCTTTGATTTACTTGTTATTTGTCATTTAAATTCCGCACGTTATTTGTTTATGCATGATGTGACCGAGTGCATGGGCTTAGTAAGTTGGATTAAAGGTCCCCTATTTTGAGGGGTTAAAATCCTTTATTACGATGCTTTGCCGCGCCGATTGATGTATATTCGGTTGAATATAAGATGTGTTCAATCGGGTATACGAAGCCGATATTAGGGTCTTTATTTTTTTATATGCATTTGTTAATTGTGCATGGGCTTAGTAAGTGCGATGAAAGGTCCTCTAATTGAAGAGGTTAAAATCATTTACCACGATGCTTCGCCGCGCCGGATATCTTTGTATTCACTTTTGTTTTATATATATGCGTTGTGTTAATTGCGCATGGGCTTAGTAAGTGCGATGAAAGGTCCTGTAATTGAAGAGGTTAAAATCCTTTACCACGATGCTTCGCCGCGCCGAATATCTTTGTATTTACTTTCGTTTCATATATATGCATTGCATTAATTGTGCATGGGCTTAGTAAGTGCGATGAAAGGTCCTCTAATGGAAGAGGTTAAAATCATTTACCACGATGCTTTTCTGCGCCGAATAAGATGTATTCGATTGAGTGTGAGATGTGTTCAATCGGATACGCGAAGCCCGATATCATTTTCTTTACTTTATATATGCATTGTATTATGTGCGCATGGGCTTAATAAGTGGGATTAAAGGTCCTCTATATCGAGGGGTTAAAAGCCTTTACCACGATGTTTTGCCTCGCTTCTTGCCATGACATTTATATTTTAGCACATCATTGCTCTATTCACGCATGTATTATGAAATCCCATATAATCATCCTTATCTTTGTACGCATCATAATGAAAAGCACATTTATTCCATTGGTTGCATCATTTACCTTAGTCTTGGCTTAACGTATTACAATCCATATATCCATGTTATGATAGCATTTGAGTATTATTTCTTGTGGTATATCGGATGGAAACCCAGACATAAATTCCGTAGCCGATTCCGAATGGACGGTAGTGCGGTCTGTACTTGGGATACAATTCCACGTACCACTTGGAAAAGTGCTCACATGTGTGTTTGTGTCCATATTAGTTATCTTCTTTTGCACCACGTCATAGCATGCTTACTTTAATGTCTAATTGCATCCTTAATTGTCTTTTTGCATTATGTACTTAGTTGATTCTTTTACGCATGGACATGTAATGGCTATTTGTTTATGTTTCCGCACGTATAAGTATGATATGTCTATGAAATCACATGTTCGCCATTATTTGATTCGCTTTTATGTGTGCTTGCGTGGTTAGTGTGTGTTTGTGTTTCCATGAATACAATATGCCAATGAAGTTGTATGTTCGTTGCTACTTTGACGTACTTTCAAGCATGCAATCTTAGATGTAAGATATATGCAAATTTAGGTGTAAGTTTTATTTTTGTGCATATGAACTTAGAAACATGATACTCTTGGAAATAAGTGTTACTTAAGCTTGATTAAATTATTACACAAATCCTTTCATTACAAGTGACATAAGTAAGGGACCATTTCAAACCCAACGGTTTGAGGTCTTCCCTTGCGAAGGGTGAGTGCGGCCTTAAATCTCATTTTCCCGGTTCACACCGGGTGGCGACTCCATTATTCTCCGATTTAGTCTCCCGTGGCTACTCCGTACTCCCGACTAGGCCGCGAGCCTAGAACAGCATGTGTCGCCCAGTTTCTGTGTCCCACACGAGGTTTACTCACCACACCTCTAGATTGAGATTGGGATATAGGATGAGGAATAACATGGGGAATTACATGACTACAACCAATATTTTTCTTACCTAGGTCATGTTATGAGGGATATGTGCAGTTCTAGACGATGACGCCTTATCACAATCAAACTCAACGCTAACCCCTAACACGCGGTCTAGTTTCTTAGTTCCACTAGAAAATATAGACAATTGGGTTCTAGAATTTTCAAATTCTGCTTCTAAGAATTTGACTCTATCAACTAGTCTTTCATTCATCTCTTTAAGGTCATCAATCATCAAAAGACTTTGCTCAAACTTAACTTGAGTTTCATTCTTGTCTAGCTCGACTTCTCTCAACCTCTTATTGACCTCAATATTCGTCTTCTTGATAGCTAGACTCTCATTAAATAATTCGGTATATGCTCCTGAAGACTATCCCATCGACATACTCATCGTGTGAAAGAATTTTAATCCATCATCTTCATTACTAACATTATCCTCTCTCTCACCGATTATACTAGTAGTAAAAGCAATGAAATTGCTTTTCTCCTTAGGAGACTCATCAGAAGTATAGTCACCTTCTGATTCACTAAGTGAGGTTGTCATGACTTTCTTTCATTTAGACTTTATATATGTGGGACACTCAGATCTAATATGCCCACATCTCTCACATCCATGGCATTGGATAACTCTAGATTTGTTATCCTTATCTTTTCCAGACTCCTTCCTACTACGCATACTCTCTATAGGTTTATACTCTCTATCCCTATCAGTGCTACGACCACTCTTCTTCATCTTAAGAAATTTCTTAAACTTTTTTGCAAGCATGACCAAATCCTGATCAGTGAGAGTATCATCATAATCATCACTTGATGGATCATGTGCAATTTCCTTTGCGATCTTCATCGCTATGGTTTTGGGCTTTCTATATCCAGAAAGTTTTTTTCTCATACACTTGCAGTTTTCCTACGAGGTCCTCTAGTTAAGGTGATCTAAGTCATTACTTTCCTCGATGGCTGTGATCTTTGGTAAAAACTGGTCAGGTAAAGATCTAAGGATTTTCCTAACTATCTTTTTTGTATGAATAGTCTTACCTAGGTTAAAGTTGGAGTTAACTATATTGTTAATCTCAACATAGAATTCATAAAAGGTCTCATCATCTTTGATCCTAGCGACCTCAAACCTAGCGGCAAGGAGTCTATTATTCTTAACAAATAATGTGCCCTCATGCATAGTCTGAAGGATGTCCCAATCATCCCAGACTATCTCACACATAGAAATTCTCTTAAATTTAGCTGAGCAAACATCAACATGAATGGCATGAATGGTCTTATTGTTCCTATTGCTAGCGTTAAACTCTTCCTTAGTCTATGTCAGTTTATCTTTGGGGAAAAAGACCCCATCAACCATAACCACGGTAGGTTTCCATCCGTACTCTATTGACATCCAGACTCTCTCATCTAAGGACTTAAGGAACGCTCTCATGCGAACCTTCCAATGCAAGTAATCGGTTCCATCAAGAATATGGGACAATTTAAGGGTTGAGTTCTCTCCATAGCTAAATGGGTCAAGGATTGCGATTAGGCTCTGATACCAATTGACAATTCTAATTTTGTCCTAGGTCTTGACCATATGCGGAATTAAACATAATTATTAATACATGTTCTAATTATTGTTTCTATGGATTACCAACAAGCACCTTTAGTCTAACAACAATAAATCAAAGCAATATAACAATGTAGAAAATAAAATCAACACATAAATTTTATTAACGAAGTAGAAAACTTGTGTGGGTAAAAAACCACTCTGGGTATCTAGGCTACCAGCCAAAATCCACTATAATGAGAAAAGCTTACAGTGATGGTATAAGACCTATGACAGCAACTCCGTCGGCTCAAATACCTTTAGGCTATAATAACCCGAAGAACCTCTGAAGTCTCCAACCGGATCAACCCTGCAGCACGCAACGCCGGAAATCTGATTACCAATCTTCCTCCTTTATAACTCTGAAGGCTTAGGAAATTGGGTTAGGGTTGTGTTTATGTGTTGATGGTCACTCAAAATTCAATCTCACCAAAATAAAGAAGACAATGTAATAAAAAGAGTCTTCAAGGTGAATATCAAGAAGGTTGGAAGCAACGAAGATTTTAGGCTTTGAATAATGTGTTTTCAACTCTTATGAAAGTGACTCTAAGTTTGTTTATATATGTAGGGCCAAATGTAAGGCGTTTCCTTGTGTAAATTTGACTTAAAAACGCATCCAAAATAACCCATTTATGCACGAACGTTCGAACACACCTCAAACGCAATGTTTCTACCTCCGGACGTTCGAACTCTCAGATGAACGCAACTCGAACGCAAGTCGCGGATTAGTTTTTAGGTGCAACTGAAAATGCTTGTAACTTTCTCGTCCTTTGGCCAAATCATGTGTTCTTTATATGTTCGCGATCTTTTTCGAGTCTACTTTACAATGTAATAGACCTCATGTCAATTTGAACTCTAAATATTCTGGAATATCCAAAAGAGTGAATGTTGCTCTCGTATCTCCATCTGATGTTGTCCAAATACTTGTCTAATTGCTTCGATATGTTCTTCAAGACTCATTACAACTCAATTAAACTTGTTTTGTTACAGACGTTGCCAATACACATGAAACTAACAGTTACAATAGCATGGATTTGATTGGTAATTATGAAAAAATATTGACCTAACAAATAATTTAGAAAAAAATTAGGGACCCATATGTCATTTTCCCTTCTTTTTTTATGCAACATTTGTGGGGAAATTTTGTGTGGCCTTCATACATAAGTCAGCTTTATACTTGAAAAATATCCAAGGCATGGAGTAATAAAGAAATGAGATGGGCCATTGAAAAATTATTAGAACACATACTGAATCACATTCAGAGGTCTTTTTTACTTTTAACAGTAGCTACCGGCAAATAGCAGTTTCAAAGCAAAAGCCTGCTTTCAGCTGCAATGTACCAGAAGCACTTTCAAACCCCAAGAGTTGAAAAACATGTTCATGTTCACAAGAACTAGCACAAGAATAATTGGTCTCATTCCATATAAGTTGAAGCACTCTTCAGTGCCTTATTAATAATATAAATTAAGATAAATATTGAATGTCATAAAATACTATTTGGTATATCGTTTCCATCTGTTTTTCTTTTTTAAATGTCTCAAGTTTTCAAAGTTTTTTACACTTTTTTTTTGAAAATCGTTGGAAATTCAGCCGCCAAATCATCTCTTTCCGGATTTAAGCGGAGCTAATAAAACCCCCGATTGTCATAGATTTTTATAAGAAACGCATTCATTGGATTCGAATCGATGACCTAAGGTTAGATCCTGAGCCCTACACCACCAAACCACGCCATTTGATTACTTTGAGAGTAATCAATTCACTGTGATTCGAGATCTGATATTGGAACTGAGTTCTACACCACCAAACCACGCCCAGTTGTAAAATATTGTTTGTTTGTTTGTTGTTTGTTTTTTTTTACACTAATGACAATTTGGGGTACTGCATTTTTTCAACTGAATTGACATTTTGAAAATGAAAGACACAAAGTGACAGTAATAGCATATTCTGTATAGCACAATACAACTGTACATTAATTAAGCTTCTTCAATCGGTCACTTGGAAGTTAAATTCAAGGAACCGAATTAACATGGGTCGTCTAATACTGGTTACACTTACAAATAATAGACTCTAAAATGGGGTGTTAAATTAGCAGAATTGCGACATAGAGAATGAAATATTTAATTTGGCCTAACATAATTATTTGAGAAAATAACACACAATTATCTTATATATTGTTATAATGACACTTTAGTCTTTATAATTTTATAAATATAAGTATTAGTCACTGTCGTTAAATATTTTTTTGTTAATAAAATCAATTTCATCTAATTTTGAAATAAGATTTCATTAACTAAAAATATTTAATGATGGGGAATAAACCATATATTTTCAAAACTATAAAAACTAAAGTGACCTTATAGCAGATAATTGGGTGGCATTTCCCATCTTATTATCACAGAGCCTGTGGAGAAACAACAGAACAGAGCTCAAGTGGCTCATAATCAAGAAGCTCCTCAATCATTTGCTCAATGTGATCATCTTCAAGAGGCTTGAAATGGTGGGCACTTTGATCAACTTGTTCTTTTTTAACCACCCAATTTGGCCCAGTGCTCACTTGCTCTTGCATTGATCTCTTTTCTAGCAACTGCTTACCCATTTCACTGTCTTTGCTGGCATTAATGCCAATGGGGTTGGTAACATGTGAAGCTGGTGCTTTTTGAGGATCATTTGCTGATGATTTGGTCATTTGAAGTGAGGCCATGTAGCACCTATGAAGCTTAGCTGTTAAAGTTGCCGAGAGAAGCTTTGATGATGATGATGATGATGATTGTGACGCGTTTGGGTTATAAGGGAAGTTGGTTCTGGATCTTGGTCCACAAATAAGCCTTGTAGCTTCATCATAAGCTCTTGCAGCATCTTCAGCAGTCTCAAATGTGCCTAGCCAAATTCTCGTCTTCCTGCAGGAAAACAAACGAAACGTTTCTGTCAGGAAAAAAGAAAAGAAAAACGCAATGCCAAAGTGAACGTGCATGAAACTTGTGTGGATTTTGAAACTCACAAGAGAGGGTGGCGAATTTCAGAAACCCAAGAGCCCCAGTGCCTTTGTCGAACGCCTCGGTACCGTTGCTGTGGTCTGGCCATGAATTTGTAAAAAACAAAAAACGTTTCTTTACAAAAGTGTTTGTGAAAATGCCTGAGAGAGAATTGTTGCTTGTGAATAAGAGGAGAGGTGGGTTTTTGTAGTTGACACAGAGGTGTATGAAGAAACTGGGTCTCTTTTTGTAGGCCCTCTCTGCTATCTGGCACCCAATTTGAGCAAATGGGTCCCATTGGATTTTTTCCCCCTTTCAGGGTTCATGTCATCATGTCATGGCCCTTTTTTTTTGCCCTTTATTTATTCGAAAAATATTAAAGATACTAAATGGAAATAAAATAAAGACAAAATTATAATCAAAATTGCATTATTTAGTAGTAAATAAAAATATAAAAATATAAAAAAAGACTAAAATAACATTGTTTTGATGAAAAATTCTACTATATAACAATGATATCACGTCATCTATATAACAATCCAATAATAACTTGCCACAAATACTAAAAAGTAAAAACCAACTAAATAAATACTGGTTTTATTTAATACAACTCATATATATTATATCATATAATGATGATATTCAGAATTACTCATTTTTATGGGGATTTTATAAATAATTTGTCCTGTTTAGTCATCATATATGTTCTATTTATTCATTCATACTAGTTTACAGTTGGCTTATTTGCAAAATATGATTATTGAATAAACAGGCTTAATTAGCTCAAATTTCAAACTGACTAAATACAATTCATATGGAACCAATAACAACTTTTGTTTCTCAAAAAAATATACCAAAGTGTTGCTTTATCACCATTGATTTTTTGCTTTCATTAAATATTAGGGTCATATTTCTCAAAGATTTGTCATGTGAGCCAGTTTTTTAGTCTGGATAATGACGGGTCTTTGCTTTGAATATAAGAATAAAAAAACACCAGAATTTTTAAACTATATGATATTTGAACATAAAATAATCACCATATGTGAAATTAATAGAAGGTTGCTATTAAGATCTTAAAGGAATCTTTGAAGTTTCGTTACAAGAATTATCGGCAGTTTTTATATTATGAATAGAAAGCAATATGGTTATCAATTGGTGCTGACATATATATGATTGATTCAATTCTGTTTTGGACATAGGGGTGGGCAAAAAAAAAAACCGACGAACCGAACCAAACCGTAAACCGGACCAAACCGGACCGAATTTACGGTTTTTTTTCTAACGGTTCGGTTTGCGGTTCGGATTGGCCACCCCAAACGGTTTACGGTTCGGTTCAGGAGGTAATCCGAACCGCACTGTTAAACAAACGAAACCGTTATAATAAAAAAATTATATATTTTTATAAAAAAATTGTATTTTTCTTTTAATTTTATTCTATGTTCTTTTTATTAGTATGTTAATACTTTTATTCTTAAATTTTTGTTAATATATTTATTTGTTAATACTTTTATTCTTCAATTTATTTGTTAATACTTTTATTCTTAAATTTTTTGTTTTATGGTAGCATCATTATTCTTGAAAGTAAGATGTTGGATTTGTCTCTTAATTAGAATGATGGTAACATCATTATTCGAGGTAATTTTTAAAAAAATACAAGAATTAATTGTACCTCATTTTTTTTTTTTTTTTTGTATTCACTTAAGTGGATGAAAATTTGTTTTAAATATAATAATCCGTAAACCGAACCGAACCAGTCCGTAAACCGCTGGTTTAAAAAAATTTCAATCCGAACTAAACCGTTATTTAATGGTTT
Organism: Zanthoxylum bungeanum; assembly: GCA_019454045.1. Classification (NCBI taxonomy): domain Eukaryota; kingdom Viridiplantae; phylum Streptophyta; class Magnoliopsida; order Sapindales; family Rutaceae; genus Zanthoxylum; species Zanthoxylum bungeanum. The sequence goes on along the minus strand of SKCR01054703.1, from coordinate 12,264 downwards.
GGTTTGAGAGGTAAAAAATCTGAACCGTAAAATATGGTTTGGTTTGGTTTTTAGCAAAAACCGAACCGCGCCCACCCCTATTTGGACATACAGATTGAAGATTAATAAGGCAGTACACAGTGTACAAGATTTCTATTATAAGTAGCGTCTATGAAATATTTTTATAAGTAGTTTTTTTTTTGTTTTTTTTTTTTTTTTTTACAAAAAGTCCTAATTATTTTTCATTGATCTACAATCGCCTAAATTTTTTTTTTCCATTTATATATATTTTAGAAGCATAAAGTTTTATATGTGTGTATTATGAATTGGATTAGAAGGGGATTTTTCGTTTATTTGATTTTTTTTTTTTAAAGTATTTGAGAATTCTAATTATGAAAAAGAATTTATTGTCTTTTGAAATTCTTGATTAAAGATATATTTAAAATTAAGTTGTTGTAACTTTTAATCCACTATGGATAAGAAGTTTAAAATTAAGGTAGGAAACAGAATCTAAATGAAATTAATGTGTAAAATAAAAATTTAACTGTAGTGGTGGATTTGTGGGTGCCACTATTTCAATTCATAAAATTTCTTTAGTAAAATAAAAGATTAGGATTTCAACACTACTCAAATGAGTGAGAAGTAAATTAAATTGCCATTAAATTAAATTAAAAAATAAATAAATTAATTTAAAGTTTTGTTTGGGTCTGTAGTGATGCAGCTCTGAAAGCCACATTTCACCGGTTGTCAAGTGATAATCAATGAAGGTATATTTCGTGGAGGGAAATTATCATCTATTCACTCCAAAATTATTGATGTTCAGAAAAATATCTAGTTTTAAGAAAAATAATATATGTATATTTAAAATTATTAAAAAATAAATATTTATCATCCAAAAATTAGATATTTTTTCGAATATCGGCTAAATTTCAGATGGATAAATAATAAAATTTATGATTATTTTTAATAACTTAGGGGTACAAATGGTATTTTCCTAAAATCAAGTATTTTTTGAAACAAACATATATTATAATATTTGAAGATCGAATGATTTTAAAATAATTTTTTTGACTTATCATCTGGATTCGAGATTCGAACTCAAAGACAAAATAGAGTTCAATAAAATTATAAAATTTGTTGAGTTTAAGCATCATAGAAAATAAGAGGAGGCAAACAATTTTTGTAATTGAAAGAGATGTACATTAAAATTCAACATGACTATCCCATCATCATAAATTTTCTCAACTCTTTGTTATTTGTTCAATGCACAATTTCTGTGTGTGAGCATGTGATCTTGTACAAGCTGTGAAACAAATAAAACAAAAACAAAAAAAAAAAAAAATCAAATTAGAAGGCTTATGAGAACAATTGCAAAATTTTCTTGAAGAAAAATTTAGTTCGGGGGTCCCATTTTCAACGCGTTTGATTAAATATTTGTGGCTCCTTTTTTTTCATTTTTTATTTTTTAAAATTTTGCTTTGCTCATTTTTCTATTTACAATTGAAATAATATGTTATGTTGTTTTACGTGCTTGATAATGAAAGCATTTGTAACCGTTGTTGTAATTTAAATCTTTTATTTTATTTTTTATTATATAATGGGAAATTATCATTTATCTACCTAAAAAATAAAATTAAAGTTCGAAAAAATTCTTCGTTTTTGAAAACTATCATTTTTCCACCTCAACATATGTAAAATAAATATTTTACACTTAAAAAATAGTAATTGCGAAAATATTTTATACTAAAAACCTAGTTATGAAAATGACACTAAAAAAATAGTACTTATGGTATAAATGTCCATTTTTTTATAACTTAAGGTCAACAGATGAAAATTTTTAAAAAATGAAAATATTTTTAAACTTGAGCTAAATTTTGGGTGGATATCTGATAATTTCTATTATATAATTTATTGTAAGCCATAAAGAGATGACAATGGATATGATATATGTAATTCTTAGGATATTCGAATCTGCAACCAGAACTTCATATCTGCATTACAGATATCCATATCTATTCAAAATAATTGAAAAATTAAAAATTAACTGGTTCAGTTAATACAAATTCAACAATTTAATTAAATGATGGTGATATTTTAACTTAAATTTTAACATCAACATCTATCCATTGATTTAAGCCAATTCAATGGTAGATATTCAATGTCGAGATTGCATTTAATGGTGTCATTTCATCCCCCATTTGATTGACTTAAATCAATGGTATATATTTTGAAGTCTATATTTAAGTCAAAAAATTTTGTAAAATATCTCCACCATTAAATAAATTTATTCAACATAATTTTGAAGATTAATCTCAATACAATTATCACATATATGGTTATAATTTAAAAAAAAATAATAAACCAGCAATATTACACAATGTTGAAGATTAAATCAACACAAGTAAATGTAGTAAGTTTATGATATTTTCAATTAGTTATTAAATGGATATCAGATATATTCATAAGCGTCTAATAGCAATTACGGATACATAATATTTATATCTGCAATCTATCAATTATCCTTTAAACTACAAATATGAAATTTGTTTGGACATATATTATAATTCAACACAAGCGTTTAATATCGATTATGGATACATAATTTTATATCCCACAACTTATATATTATCCATTATATTAAGAATATCAAATTTTTTTTTGAGGAATATTATCATATATCCAAATTATTTAAGCAACTTACTATCCCTAAATCCATACAAGACATTTTGATACTTCTCATTTGATTCTTTTATCTTTTGTTGCGCAAAATGCTTGCTTATCATTTTTTTTTTCACTTATATATAGTTGACAAGGGTGGTCCATTTTCATACTAGCCAAAAAAATTTTGTCATTTGCCAAATTAACCACGGTGTCTGCATTTTGTGAAAATGTCCAACTTCTCTAAAGTAAACTTAGGAAGGTCCATCTTCTCCGAAATAGACTTCAGAAGATCCATCTTCTCCGAAATCTATCTCGTGTTCTCTGAAGTCTTTTTTTATTTTTATTTGAAACTTCGGAGATTCGAAGAATTGACTTCGGATCTCTGAAGTCTGTAGGAGATCCGAAGTCAATTTTTCGAATCTCCAAAGTTCTTATTATTTTATTATTTTACTATTATTTTAGTTTATTTATTTATTTATTTGTTTACAATATATATGATTTGTAGTTGTTTATTTATTTATTTTTTATACAATATAATATATGATTTGTAATTTTTTTTTTTTACTTTTTGAGACTTATATGTACAAATCACATTTATAAATAAAATAAAAATGGTTAACTATACATTAAAATGAAAATAATAAATAAAACTACACATCATCAAAATTATTGTATGCCATTACATCATCAGGCCGAGGATCCCTCTCAGCTGACATCCTCATCAGAAACTCTAACGCCCCATCTAATGTATGCTCCATTCCCTTTTGCCGATCCTCCATAGTCTTCTATCGATCATCGATTCTCGTTTGAGCCTCCTTAATCAAAATAACGCGATCACGTAACAAAGTGACCATGTGATCACCATTAGCTACAGGATGAGAAATGTGAGATGAATCAACGTCATCTGAGCCTACTGAAGGGTGAGGGGGATGAGGAGAAGGATTAACCTATGACGACTGGTTCTGCGTAGCACGACGATCTACCAAACAGAGAAATAAAAGAAATAAATGAATGAATCACTTTGTCGTACGAATATACAAGTCATTTTGTAATACATGTCATGAAAACATAGCGTGCATATGTGCAATATAGGCTCATCTGTCGCATGAATCTCTGGTTAATGATCGTCAGATGCTCGAATGAGGCCACCTCGTCATCCAAATTGAGCGCGAAATGTTGCAAGAGCCGGGTGATGATTATGCCATGAGGAATGCCGGTAATGCCCTATAATAAGGGCTCTTATATCCACTCCACCGCCTTACAGAAACAAAATAAAATAAAATTTTAGGAATTGTCTAGTATAGAATATAAATAAATAAATTAGTATAATATTTTCTTACATGAAGTACGCGGCACGATGATCATTTGAATGACATCTTATATAGGCCGAAGGCCTAGCTTGATATGCCTACGCTTCAATGTGTGCAATTGACCATCATAAAACAAGGAGCGCTTATGTTCCGAGAGCCTCAGTCCCACCACCCTATTCATGACAGCTCTCTGATCAAGCCATGCTTTGTAGTGCCAGCCATCATGGGGGCCAAACTGCACATCCTCCATAATTTGGCACCCCAAGATCACACATATCAGGTCAGACGTAATATCCAACCTCCGCCTGAACAACCAAGTTGAAAACTGAAATGGGTGCCTCCGGATTGATACCCGATCTATGTTAGTGATGAACATCCGACATAATCGACCATACATTGGACGTTTAAAGTAAAAAGGTTGTCTCATCCCATCTCAAGTAAAATTTCGATCTTTCCATACCCGATAATATTTTCTATATCTACTACATATACCCCAATAATAGGTCGTGTTCTCCAAATATTTTGGTATCGACTGAATGCCTCATCGTCGGGGAAGTAATAAGGAATAAGACCAACTATTAACTGGGGAAAATAGTTCGAAAATCCTAAGAACTCTAGAGAAAATTTCGAAAATCCTAAGAACTCTAGAGAAAATTTCGAAAATCCTAAAAATTTCGGAGACAACTTCGGAAATGCTAAGTAATTTGGAGATAACTTCAGATATCCTAAGAAATAATGGATAACTCGGAGATTTTTTGCCGTATTTTGTTCACTTTGGAGACCTGAGCTATTTATATTTTGCAACTTCGGAGATCCAAAGAATTTACTTCGAATCTCCTAAATTTTATATAAAAAATATTAAAACTTCGGAGATTTGAAGTCAATTCATCAGATCTCCAAAGTTTCAAAAAAAAAAAAAAAACTTCGGAGAACACGGGATTAGAGAAGTTTGATATTTTCGCAAAACGCAGACATTGCCGCTGATTTATAAATATGACAAAAAAAAAAAAAAATTGGCTAGTTAATTTCCCTTCATATAATTTTTTTGGCTAGTTAAGATGGATTCTCCGTGGTAGTGAAAGTTTTGACAAATGACAAAAAAGTTTACCCAATATTTAAAATACAATGAACAAATAAAAATAAATGTCTTATCCTAAATAATAAAATAAAATTTACCCATTTCGATTTACAATAATAAGTAATGATATTTTTATCAATTTGGGCAAAAGTTATTTGTCAGTTATGTGATGAACATAGAAACGAACTAATTAGCAGAGATTCACATGCAGCAATGGAAAAGGACAAGATGGCAGTTGCCAAATTGCAATGAAAGGGCACCAACATAACTGACAAATTGTTCAACAATTAAATTGAACAAGTCTCGTGTCAGATCAGAAATCAGAATAGATAGAAATAGAAACATTGAATTTACATACATTTGCAATGAACATGGTTTCTTTACACCACACCCCCATGTGGATAATTTCTAGCTAAAACAAGAGAGTCAGAAATAGCGGCTGATGACTTAGGCCTGAGAATTAACTCTCTCTTTCTCTCTCTCTCTATATAGTGGGGATTTCTATCATCAATTTAATTGAAGATAATATTAAAAAAAAATATAGATTTTAATATAGCTTTATTTGTCTTTTAATATATTAAAATTCTTGAATTCCACCGATCAATTAAAATTAAAAGACAAAAATAATACTTATTTTAATATAGTATTATTTAGTCTTTTAGTGAATAGAAAATATATAGCTTTTTGTCATTTTAATTGGTCTTTAATATAATAAAATGAGAGATCTCTTATTATTAGTGAGGTTCTAATAAGAACTCGTTAACTTATTAAGTTAATTGATAAATTAGATGATACAAAAAACACGTATTTCCTTATTTTTATAATCTCAAATTTCTTAGATTATGCTTCTAGATTCACCGAGATTAATGTAAATAATTGTATTCTTTATCACCATGATTTGTTTCCTTATTTAGTTACATGTATTATCTGTTGGGGCAGTTGTGGAACTCCTAGGATCGGATCGGTGCTCAGCGCATCGAAAATGGGTCTAACATGTGGATATCAAGTATGAGTGTAATTTTAAAATATTTAATGAAATAGTATATTCCATTACAAGTATATAGGAATAAACCGGAGCTGAATCGAAGTCTGTAAACTAAAAAACGAGTGAAAACAAAATTGAGTGCGCAACCCGCATGCTACAATGCGCACTGAAACTATTTTTTTTTCATTTCTTTTCATTTGTTTTCCAAAAGCCTTCAGCTATCTTTCCCCTAATTCCTTCTAACCTTCCCTAAACACTTCAAAAATATCCAAAATTAATTTTTAACATCAAAATCAACATTAACACATGTTATAGAATAAAAATCAAGTTTTTTAAAATATCAAATATTTTACAAAAAACATAAATTTATTCTAAATACGCACTTGCGTAAATTTTGAATCCAAAACACAAACCAAATTAGAATCCCAAAAAGAAATGTCTCATGAAAAATTCTAGTTCACCTAAAGGTGGTTAAGTGATTCTAGAATGGTAGCCATAGCTCTAAGCTTTAATCTAGAGTTCCAAACTCATATTAATTGTTTCATGTCCAACATGAACATCTTTGACCTAATTAACATGCATATTGTGTTTATACTTCTAAAACATCCTAACATAATTTATTTGCCTTATTTCAACATTAAGCTATGTAACCATGCATCCAATACATAAAAGTACATAACTTAAGAGAAGTTCAAACTTACCTAGCAAACTTGATGATCCAATCTTCTTCTATTTGTTGAAAGGGTTGGAGAACTTACAAGGTTTGCAAGCTTCACTCCAACATCCAATCTTGATTCCAATGCTAGCAACCTTAACTTCAAGATCCAATCTTGATTTCTTCTAAATTAAATGTTATAGAGACCTCACAAGTTTCTCTAAACACTTCTCTAACTTAGGCTAGTTTCTCCAAGAATTGCTTATACTTAGCTTTCAAAAGCTTTTGCTTTACTTAATTAAAGTCTTCCTAAAGCTTGCTATTTATAGCAAAACTTAGATAATTTTTAATTAATAAAAGTTGTAATCAACTTTTATATGGGCTTAATCTAATTTGTCCAAATATGTATAATTGAGTGTGACTAATCTCCATTGTCTATCACTTTGATTTAATCCAATTAAATCAAGACAATGATTAGGAAATGGATTAGTTAAATGTTTGTCACTTTGATTTAATCCAATTAAATCAAGCCAAAACCACATATTATTACATACTTACAATTACCATTATATCCTCAAATGGTAGAGATAATTATGATTTTACAATTAAGCCATTGTGTAATTATTGAATTAATCCAATTAATCCAATTAGGTCAAAGTAAATAATCAATGTTATCCAATAACACTTGATTATCTCAGTTGATAATTATAATATCGAATATGATCTTTTATCAAAATTAATCGGCTACCCAAGTTCTCAACGAGTGCACTTCATATTGAGATTCTCTAAGTTCAGACACGTTCGTCATATAAGCCTAACTAATATGTACGTAATTCGGTCACCTCCGAATTCGCGAAGAACCCGAACAATCTTTCAGAACTATACAAGTCGAGGTTATCACATATGTTTAACAATCCCTCCGTCTTAGGCAATCTGAGTTGTGCTTAGGAAACATAGAATACACCGTCAAGTTTTCGTGGCGCACATCTTATGTCGACATGTCTACGATTATTCATAACTGATGCGATCCACCCTAGGTGATCGACTTTGGCTAAAGCTTTAAGAACCGTGACTTTACTCACATGGATACCTAAACCCATTATGGTACACATACAGGCCGACAGATCCTATCTTACTTTGCACTTGATTACTAATTGCATCGGTACACACCCAACGAACATCTAGAGGCCAGACCATGAAAGGTTTCTGACATACATGGCATCAAAGTATGGATGATTTCACACAAAATCAATGTTATCATATAGTCAAAGGATTACATATGCTACTCAATTCGAGGAGATTCCTATTGATGGTGGTGTGTACTTCTAACTATTAGGAATCACTTGTGAGTAATTCAGTATTCAGTCCAACCAATACCCACGCGTCTGGTACATCGGGTTACACCATTGGAACTCCAATTCCAATATACGAAATGTGCTAGTCTTCTAAGTTATAGGAATTCGACCGCATTCCAAAACCGACGACTATGGATATATATACCTTAAGAATAATTTACAATAGTTATATTTATCCCAATATCGGACCACCTAGTGTCCAGTATTACTACAAGACTATTCTAAGGTTTATGTCATTCTTAGTATATTTATACATCAATCTAATACGCATAATGACAATATCATTAATAAGGTATGAAATGAAAATGTAGTTATTTTATTAATGAATAATAAAATGTACAATACAGTGTTCAGATTGGCGCTCCAAGTACCAACTCCAACATTATCTATGTAAAGCCTCTTATTGTAATACAATTTAGAATGAATTCAAGAATTTCTTTGATTCTCTTACGAAAATTGTGCAAAGTTGGAATTTCCGAAATTGTGCAAAGTTGAAATTTCCGAAATTGTGCAAAGTTGGAATTTCCGAAATTGTATATTGTTCAAATGTCATTTTAAGTTTCTGGTCTCAAAAATCCAAATGTTACATCCATTTTTCTAGTTATGTATCCAAAGTATTATTTCACCTACATAAGAAATAAAAATCACAATAAAAATATATAAAACATAAATTTAATTATTATTTCAAAAATATGCTAAATCAAGGGGATTAATGAAATTATAAGTATAAAATGATTAGTTTCTCTTTTATTAAATGTATATTTTTTAATGTTCATCACACCCCCAACCAGCTTATTAATAGTCCCTAGTAATTTAGGCGAAAACTTTAAAAGATATTTTTCTATCCAAGTTATTAATTATTTTCTTTATTAATAAATAATCAAATTAGCGAACTTTCATGTACTTTTTACCATTCTTCCATACACACATAAAACAAAGTATCAATCAATTCATTGTGCCCACAATATTCACAGGTCTTGTTAAAAAGAGAGTAATAATTTTATCCTAAAATTAAATTAGAGCTCACACATTTTTGGCAATGAGAGTTTATTTATGAATGCAAAAATAATTTTTTTTTTTTTAAAAAAATAATAATAATACATTTTCAATCCTTATAATGAGCTTTGAGCCAGTGACACCCAAACTAGTTGGCGGCCCTATTTCTTGGTTTGAGTAAGATTGGACTTATTTGAAATTAATTGAATGAATAATTCATAAAAAGAAATCTTTCTATGGTATTCCATATATTGTCTAGTTCTTTGCCGGGGGTCTGCTAAATCGACATTATCGAATAGCACCTTTTGATGAGAGATATGAACAAGAGGCTTCGAGAAAACTCATATTTCTAAATTTTAGGGCACTAGGTGTTAAGATACCGCTACAAACTTAATTGCTCGGATCTTAGATGTTAAAAAGAAGAAGTGCTTGATTTCCTTAAGCTTTCTCTTTGACCCATGTAACGAACTTTGGGCCAGTGACTCCCAGACCAGTTGGCCTTAGGGCACTAAGTGTTAAAACACCCATACAGACTTAATTGCTCGAGTTAGAGATGCTACGAAATCAAACTTATTCACATACTTGTTTTTAACAACTCAAGCTCTACGTTTTACGCGAACAATCACTGCTTGCTGATGCAAGATGTCCGGTTACTAATTAAAAACTTGATTATTATTACCATTTTTTTAAACTAACTCAAGTTCTACCGTTTTACGTGAACAATCACTGCTTGCTGAGGTAAGATGTCTGGTTACTAAGTAAAAGCTTGGTTAATTTTTTTTTTTTTTTAAATCAAAACACAAATTCCATTGCATTTAGGTGCTACCTCAAACAAACTAGAAAACTAAATATTATAAATTTTTCACTTACAACCCACGATCATATGTTATCATTTATGTTGATAATACATGTTAAATGAGCATATGAAGATCAAATTTAATAAATATTATGGAGAATTCACAAATTTAAATGATTCAAAAAGAAAAGAAAAAAATAACTTGTTACAAATTACATTGAGATGCGTCTCAGGAGCGAAAATTCCTTACACTGTCATATTTGAACAACAATTCCACTTGATTAGTCAAAATTTGTTGTTTATTTGTGCGTAGTTTTTTTTTTTTTTAAAAAAAAACATAAAAGAAAATTAACACAAAATTATTTTTTATTTTTTTACGCACAAAATAACAATAAAGTAAAAACAACATATATATATATATATATATATATGTATGTATATATATGTATGTATATGTATGTATATATATGTATGTATATATATATACATAAAACAACAACACATAAACGAAAATATTTTTTTTTTGATTAAAAAAAAGGAAAACACAAAAACGAACTATCTAGTCAACTATCCCCTCCGCCTAACCAAATTGAGACATTGTCTCCAATGTCTGAATAAGAAGAAGTAGAGTTTAGAAGACATCACCTAATTAGTGTGGAATTGACAATTGAATCTACGACTATTTAAAAGAAAAAAAATTACAGATTAAGATTCAAGTCTACTCTACGCTTCTTGTCACAATCGTTATCAGACCAGTTTAACTTGGAAAGAATGTGGTCGATTTTTGGTTCATAAGCTAAGAGTTGGTCAATTAATTCATCAGCTTTTCTTGTAGTTAGGCTGAATTTTTTTACCGGTTTCGAAATGAACCCGAGTCTTTTGGCATCCTCAAGAAAATACTAAAATAAAATCGAAAAAGTGATCAACATTGAGTAGTCCAATGGGTTTTCGGTGAATGTTCAAGTTCTCCCATGACACAACTGTGAATATTTCTTCCAACGTGCCTAGTCCACATGGTAAAGCAATAAAAACGTCCACCTGATTAATCATTTCAGTAAGTCTTTCGGACATACCTAAGACAATGTATTATTCTCCATTTGATTTTCCGATAAGGTTTTTGTCTGCCAAAGTTTTTGGAATGATCCCCAAAACTTGACTGCAACCTTCTTGCACGGCCTTTGAAACACATCTCATCAATCCAAGATTACCACCGCCATATACTAAGTGCATGTTTCTTTCCGCCATAACTCTACCCAATTATTTTACAGCCTCAACAAATTCTGGTTTAGTTCCAGAGCTAGTTCCACAAAATACATAGATATTAGTGACTCATCATCTTGAAGTTTTCTCCATTTTTGTTCTATCTTATCTGGATGTGACAAAAAGAGAAATGACAAGATGTATTTATGGATCCTGAAAAAGGATGGGTAATAAAACCCCGAAAGATCAAATCATTCTACAAAACTAGAAACCTAACGCGTATCCGGCCAGACTTGGAGTATGTCCGGCCGGATATTATGGTTAATTAATTATATATCTGGCCGGACCTAGTAATTTTCAGCCTTATTTTTGCCTATTCTCTTGGATCTTTCGAGGTTTCTTTCCCTTCCAGCATTAAACCTTACAACTTTCCCAAATTTTTCATGTGTATTCTCATAAGAGACTCATCATCGGGCTATATGTAAAAATACAGTATCTACATCATCTTATATAAATATTTATGGAACCACTCCTAACTATAATATTCTTAAGGTATTTGATTATGTCGTTTTGAATCTCATTCAGCCTCATGAATGCACAAAACTATAACCTCAGGTTCATTTATGTTGTTCCTTAAGATATGTAATTGAGCATAATGATTATAAGTGTTGGGATCATATCTCCAATCTTCCTTGTATATCTCATCATGTCACTTTCTGGGAAGATAAATTATGTCCAAACTTCATTCTATACTTTATTCATCCACTAATCTACTTACAATAAAAAAGTTGATTTGTTTCATGATGATGATTATGATGATGATGATGATATATGTGAGCCTCAAACATGTGATTATGACATTATTATAGCCCATTCTAATTTGTCTGTGCCATCTGATGGATCTGATCATGATACCTCAAGCTCTTTTGAGTCATTTTTTTTTATGTAATTTCGAGTATTCTTCAAGTAATTTCCTCCTCTTCGATATTCCTCATAAGTAAAAAAAAAATTCCAGTTAAACTTAAAGATTTTCATTTTATTTTGTTACACTCACCTTATATGAACCTCATTTTTATTCCAATGTTAGTTTTAACCCTATTTCACAGCAATTTATGGTTGAAGAATTGCAAGCTCTTTAAAAATCATAAATTTGAGATTTAGTTGATCTTCCACAAAATAAGTTTGCTATTGGTTGAAAATGGATCTATAAAATAAAGATCAAGTAAGATGGATCTGTTAAACGATATAA
>SKCR01054702.1:0-33101 GCA_019454045.1 Zanthoxylum bungeanum | reverse complement strand
TGGGCACATGAGACATCTTCTACACTTAGACGGCAGTCACGTCACCGATCTATTTAGATCAGACCTCCATCTGTTCGTTGGGTGTAGATAGATCCTCAGGGTGTCCTATGTGTATCAAGATAGGATCCGTCAGTTCTGTGTACCAGAGCATAGGTAGTCCATATGATTAGCAATCAGATAAAAACATGGGCCCGTGGTTAAGTTTAGAAGCTAGTTATAAACATGTTTTGAGATTGATAATAGAATAGTCGACTGGATAATCCCGATAGAGATTGACGTTTACATCTATATCTCTGGGATTTATCTGGATACCTGTGACGGAGGAATTATACATTTGTCATGACCTCGACCTGTATGGTTCAACGAGATTATCCGTGATCGTCATAATCTACGGGTGGATAGATTATGGACACGAAATTAGATTTCGTGACGGATATACCTGAACCTAGAGAGTCTCAATAATGAAACATACTCGTAGAGCACTAGAGCAACATTAATAAATAATATTGATTATTTAAAAGTCGTTTAAAGGTTAAACGCAAGATACGTGCTAAAAGGACTGGATAGTCTTTGCCTAATTATTGTGTATTTACATTTAATACTTGATTAATGTAAATACACATTAATTAATAGTCAAAATGAGTTATTTGACTTTTATCCGAAATGAATATATGTTTTTTATATTTAATGTAAATATTATACATATATTTAATATATTGTATTTGATTAATTAATTAATTATTAAATTATTAAATGATTAAATTAATTAAAATATAAATATCTTATGTTAGGATATTTGTAGTAAATGACATTAGTTGCTTTTGTTGACTTAAATAAATATCTAATAAAGTTGTTATTTAGATATTTAGGCAAGTTGACCAAATGATATTAAAATGAAATTGAAATTACAATTTCTTGTATTTGCCTTTGATTTTCGGCCAAGGTGAAAATATTACAAGTATATATTGTTTTCATTTCATTTAATTGTTAACCTAATATCACATTACCAAATAAACTCCATTGAAGAAGACTAAAGAAAGCTTGAGAAAAGAAAGACATATGATTTAGTAAGTTTTTCAAACTTGCTATTAGAGAGGAAATTGTTCCTTAGGTTCTAGGCTTCAACATGTGATGTTATTAGATTATTTCTTCCTTTATTTCTTTGTGTTTTTGTTGATGGAAGTTTGGTGAAGGTGTAAAGCATGTATGATGAAGGAAGTTTGTGACTAGTGTAGTTGTAAACATTCTTTTAAGGTTTATGAAACCATGTTGCTAATCTAGAGTTGTTGACCCACTCTTAAATGACCTAAATTTGATCTTGAGTTGTTTCATTGTGTTGAGACTTGGATTGGATGGAAGAATGATGATTGAAGTAATTGATTTAATGTATTTGGTCTAATTTGTCCAATTTGTGGAAATTGAAAAATTATGGTTCTTAACTAATTCCAAATTTGGGGCTTTTCATATATGTTGAGAATTTGGGTGTGTATATGATGCATGCAAAGTTTCATGTTGATTGGATTTCGTTTGGATGAGTTTTGAAGCATGAAATGACCAAATGGTCAAATTTGGCACCAAATGGTGCTCTCGGCTTTGTGAGGCATAATTGGGGATTTTGGTTGCTTTGGTGTTTTGATGTTTTGAACATCATAAGTTCATCTTAGAAATGATTTAGAATCATTCAAAATTGATTAGATCAATTTCGGACTAAAATGGACAAAATACCATATAAGGGTAATTTGATAATTTCACTTGAATATGATTCATTTGAATTTTGTTTCATAATTTGATTATTGGGCAATTAAATAAATATGTTTATTTAATTATTCCGAGAAAAAGTTTTGAAATCTGAAAATCGGATTTTCATCGCTTCCGCTGCGTTACCGGATTCACCCCCTTATAACCCCTACAAATATATTAACTTTGGAGATAATTACCACCGACCATATAGGCGGTATCCTGATTAAGTCAGATTTATAATTAATTACCAACCGGCCATATAGGCGGTATATTGTTTAGTCAGGTTAAAACCAATTTCAATAATTACCAACCGATCAATCAGGCGGTATCCTCATTAAGTCAGGTTTTAATTAGTTTATATATTATATTTAAGGGAGATTAATCTAAATATTAGTAATAAAAGCTTTACCTCTTATCCCAGCAGGGGGAGTTACCTCCTAATTACTGAAAAGTAAATTGCTGAAAAGTAAAGAAATGAAAGTACTGTACGTAAAAGTAAATTGCGGAAAGCAAAAGCGGAAATTAATTACTGAAAGCTGTAAATAAACAAACAAGATACAATATTCTTAGTATTCTTAAGAAATTACATAGAAGAAGGTATGAATTCAAATCTGAAAATTCAGCCTCAATTTATAGACATTTTTTTATCATGCGCGTCGCGACGTGCCGTGATTTACGGCAACATTTGTGGAGACGGTGACACGTGGCATGACTTGAATGATTAATCAATAATTGTGATGACGTGGCGATGATGATTGTCGGCAGCATGTGATGGTGACACGTGGCACGGGTGTTGGACAGTTATGACCCATAGCGTCACTGTTTGTAAAAGACATTGTGTTTTTGTACAAAATTAACTATGTAGTAATGAAATTGCCTTTTACCATTTTGTAATTTATTTACTTTAATATATAAATGGTAAAAGTCTATATGATTAGTTCCGGATTGAGATGATATGAGACAGTATCAATCCATAAAGTTTTAATCATTAAATATCCCTAGTCGTAGTATTATTGAGATTGGACATCGATAATGCAAAATAGACTAGTATTGCACTTGTTCGCGTTTGAGGGCATAACGGCATAGTTCTCATATATTTAAGTATATGATACTTATGCAAGTGCGATAGGAGGTTGTGTTTTACCGATGGTACGGAAAACAGCTTCGCTCTGGATAGACCCCGCGGAATCCCATTGGTAGTATGTATATGTGTCTATGGGAGTCCGCTTCAGGGTAGGTGTATTTGGTCTTAACCTGAGACCTGCATCGCTAGTACTTACGACAATCGGTAAACTTTGGTTTTGGTCGTCCAGGACTTTAACAGGTTCCGTGTACGCCTCTTCTGGGTTTATTGAGAATCGTAGTGTATTGGATGTGATGTCAAGACGGAAGTATCACTTCAGACATATGGAGATGATGATCACGCAGGGATTCAGAACTGGTTCTCTATAGTGTTGCAACCATCGGGATAATATGACAAGGTCATGATTACCGATTCAAAGAGACTAGTTGCTTGATATCTGATATGTGATTCGTATGGGGCAGATATTATTCCAGCCCCAGGCCTTGCACGTGACATCCGATACTGGATCACAATACACAATACTATGGTATATTACGCTTGATAAAGATTGTATATTCCAGTAAGAATATTTCTGGAGAATTGGGTAGGCATGACGCTTTGCTAGAAGCCAACCTTGTCTCGTCAATCGGTAAAAACGTAGTACGATGTACGTACGTGTTCGGATAGTCCGACGACCGTATTTACTGCCAATATATCCAGGGATCTCTTGGGTCGTTTTCACAAGATTCACCAATGACGTATGATTCGAGCTAAATTAATCTGGGATTAATTGCGGAGAGACTTTATCTTGGATAAAATACTATTTGAAGAGAGAGAAAGATTAATTTGGAATTAATCATTAAAATAATATATTCGATATATTATTCGGAATTAGATTTCGACGCGAAATTAAAATTAGATTTTAATTCGGGCAAACGAGTTAATTTAGAATTAATTCGTTAGCGACGTGAATAGTAATTTTGCTAAGCATAATTATTTAATTAAATTCGATTTAAATTACGTCACGATGGAAGTTCGTTAATTCGGAATTAGCGAACCCGAGCCCGGGAGTGTTTGCGGGCCCACTCGCATTCGGAATTGAGTGGGGCCCACATGTCACATCAACCATCACATCACATGTCACATTTATTACCATTAGGTTGATGTGTTTATGTGGGTTGGTGATTGGGTGTGTTACACTCCAAAATCAAAGCATTGAAAGCTTGTGTGACTATTACCTAATACAACTTTTGGTATATGGTTTATAATTCTTTTTGAAACAAATACACACAATCTTCTCCTCTCTCCAATTACCGAAACGTGAATAGTTTTTGGGCTCTCCATTTTCTTCATTTCTTAGCTAAATTTGTGAAGAAAATGTGTGAAGTTTTGTTGCAAAATTCACCAAGGGCTAGCACTCTTCAAGGATCATCAAGAGGTGATAGGGAAACATATTCAAGAGCTTTGAAACTCAAGGAAAAGCTTGGAGCTTCTACCTCTCTCTTGGCCGAATTCTAGGAGCTCTTGGAGGAGTTCATTTTGTTGTTCATCACATCAAAAACCGATCAATGTAAGTGTGTTTCTGCCACTCTTCTTTGTTATTCATTCGCATTTCATTTTTCATTATGATCTTGGGACTAATCATAGAAACCAACAATGGTATCATTGAGCCTAAAATGAGCATGAAATGTATTAGGGTAAAATTTGGGGAAAATCCATGTGAGCATGATTTGATTAAATTGAATGGTTGAGTATGCTTGTACGTTGATGAAATGAGATGTGACTGGATCAATTTCAACAAATTGTGATTGGATCAAAATTTGCCCCACCATTAGGCTTGGCCGAATGTATGCTTTACCCTAGGCTCTTGGAATTTTTTTGTTTTGATGATCATTGGATTAGTTGAAACGAATGGAAAAGTCGATTTGTAATTCGATCGGATTGAAAAATGAAATCGGACTTAAAATCCTTACCTTGTCCGAGAGCATGATAGCATGTATGGACTTGATTTTTGATTCAAAAAATTGTTGGACAATAATTGAACAATTAGATACATAATTAATTGGTAAATTTTATTTTGGAAATATTGATTTAGTTAATTAATTGATGTATTACACTTTAATTAACTAAGTTATAAAATTTGGAATTTTTTAAAATTTGGTTAATGGCCTTAATTTTGAATTGGGCTTGAAATTATTATATTTGGGCATAATGGGCTTGGTTGGGCCAAGTTTTTTAGGCCAATTGGATTGGATCCCATTTGGGCTTAAATCATTCCATTAAGTCCAAATGTAATAAATGGGCTTTAAAGTTTAATTGGGCCTTATGGCTTGATATTGGTTTTATGGCAAATGAGGGTGATTCCTTACTTGGGCTTGGTAATTGGGTTTGACCCGTACTGACCAAAGCCAATGCCTTATGAAATCAATTGAAAGCCCGTCGGACTTCAATTAAACGAACATTGGATGTTAGTTGGGCTTTAAGACCCGATTAGATTAGATTTGGAATCTAAGTCGTTAAAGCGCATTAAAAGTGTAAATATTTAATTTGGAATTAAATAATAGAATTAGTATTGAATACGACTTAAATTAGATTTAACGAGTAGATCGATATAATTCTAGAATTCGTACTTTGAGTACTTATTCTCAAACGAGTTGGACTCGAGGAAAATCAAATCGTTGTTTGAACATTGGATGGTCACATAATTAAAGACTAATTAATTGGATTAGTTTGGTTGTAATGCATGCTATGAATAGATTATGGATATATGGATGTTTTGAATGAATAGCGTATATCTGATGGATATTAGAAGGGAAAGGGTAATTTTGGAAATTATTGTAAATTTGGAATTTATAAATTGGACCTGCGTGTCCAGCCTTATCTCTTATTATCTCTTTGTATTCTCTTCTCACCTAATTCCCATCAATGTTAATGAGCTTTCTATTATTGTATTATGTAATCGGGTAGAAGTAGAATAGTGCTAGCCGGGGAGAGGAAAGATAGTGATTTGTTCTAGGAACAATCTGTTTAAATATCCATCCGCATATCGTTATTAATTTACTTTTCGCGCCTTATGATGTTTTAGAAGCATGCTTAAGGGTGTATGATGAGACCTTAACAAAGATAATAAATTGGTTGCGAATTTACGCGAAAAACCCTCAAATCATATTAAGCGTTTTTCCTTCCATGAGTGATTCTTACTCAAGATCCAAAGTTGGCATTGGTTTGTTGGCCAAAGTCAAGACCTTTGTCAATTGCGGATGTGTTTGAATCATGAGAGTTTTGTTCCATATCGGTGTCTTGTCCAAGTCGTGATTTGTTGGCCAAAGTCAAGATCACTTCTTGTCCATCGACATTGATTACGAAACTTTCCATGTCAATGGGTCCCGCTTAACTGGAATCATTAAGGTTGTTGTGCCAAAGCCAAGGCTTAGTTGATTCAGAGGAAAAATGTTAGGAAAATATATTGGATATATTGGCATATATATTATATATATGTTTCAGACTTGGATGTCCACCTACCGGATCTAGGAATTGGATTAGATCTAATTGATCTTCGAGATCTACCTAGTTAAATATCATACATCTTGTTAGCCAAAGTAAAGGTTGTGTGTTATTTAACGGGATCCTAGCCCACTAGGAAACTGGGTTTCCCAAGTACTCGACAGAGGGTTAGTGGGAGGCTAGTATTGAATTTGCAATTTCATTCAGATACTTAGCTTTACGTGCTTTCATAATTATTTCGTCAAAATTATTTTATTAGTTGGACTAATATAATGTTATTTTTCTTGTAACAGTTAGACTGTACCCAAATATCGTTGACTAGATAGTTGGACTATTGTAGTCAAGATGACAGGAAATGGAAATGTCTGAGACATTATCATGGGCGAAAATGTCTTCAAGGGCATGAACTTTACCGAGAGGCTGCTATATACTATACAGAGACCTCTTGGGCCTAAGCCCAAACCTGATGAGCTACTTGAGCTGGAGCTTTGGAAGACTCACAGCGGTGATTGTGACACTGCTCAGTCAATTATGCTTGCTGCCATGACTCAGCATTTCCGTCGACAGAACAGAGACTTGGATCCCTATAACATGTTGGCGAGGTTGCACGATCTTCATCGATCTAACTGAAGGTCGCAGAGATATGAGTTAGTGAATAAGCTCTTCCGTACACGTTTGTCAGAAGGCATGTCTGTTGAATCCCATGTGGTACACATGATTCCTGACATAGATGAGCTGGCTAAGATGGGGATAGTCTTAGAGGCTGAGATTACCATAGATATGATCTTGCAATCTTTCCCCGACACTTGGAAACAGTTCATCATAAGCTATAACCTGATGAACATTGATGATACTCTTGGAGAGTTGTTGTCAATTCTCAAGGAAGCAGAAAAGGAGATGCTTAAGGGCAACAAGCGCGAGGCGCACTTTGCTTCGACATCTCAGACACCGATGGTTGGGCCCAAGGCGACTGGAGGTGTGAAGAAAAAAAGCATAAAAGAAAGGGCAAGGCCAAATCGTCAAAGGCTTCTGGGAAGCCTAAGGACAAATCTCAGGAGGTTTGCCTCCAGTGCGGCAAGCGGGGTCACTGGAAGCGTGACTGCCGCGAGTACAAGGCGCTCCAGAAGGAGATTAAAGCGGGCAAGGCACCGGCTTCAGGTATGTTTGTTATTGAAATAAACATGACTACTTCTAGTTTTAAAAATTAGATTTTTTATTCTGGTTGTGGTACTCACACATGTACTGATGTGCAGGATCTGTGGATTAGCAGGAGACTGGCCTCAGGGGAGATTGATCTACGCGTCGGAAATGGGGCACCAGTCGCCGTTTTGGCGTTGGCACTTTTGTTTTAGAACTGCCCTCGGGGCATGTACTTGAACTTAATGACTGTTATTATGTACCTAGTTTGACTAGGAATATTATTTATGTATCTATGTTAACCCAATATGGGTATACTTTTGTATTTCGGAACACTGGGTGTTACTTATATAAAAATGATGTAGAAATTTGCACTGCTGTTGTAAATAATGGTCTTTATATTTTGAATATAAATATATCTCCAACATATAATATAACAAACAAAAGGCTCAAAATGAGTAACAAAGATGAAACTTATATGTAGCACTCTCGTCTAGGACACATAAACAAGACTCGCATATCCACACTTTCGAAGAGTGGGTACTTGGACGGATTTGATCCAAATTCATATGACGTCTGCGAATCTTGCTTATTAGGCAAAATGCCTAAATCACCTTTTAGCGGTAAAGGTGAACGCGCCACTGAACTATTAGCCCTCGTTCATAGTGAAGTTTGTGGGCCCATGTCTAGCTAGGCTAGAGGTGGATACGAATACTTCGTAACCTTTACGGATGATGCATCCCGTTATGGTTATGTGTATCTTATGAGACACAAGTCGGAAATTTTTGAGAAATTCAAAGAGTTTCGACACAAAGTTGAAAAACAAACCGGCAAGAGTATAAAGACATTACGGTAGGACCGTGGTGGCAAATACTTGAGCAATGAGTTTCTAGATTACTTGAAATAATATGGTATTATTTCACAGTGGACTCCTCCTGGAACACCGCAATTAAACGATGTGTCCGAATGGAGAAACCGAACTTTGTTGGACATGGTTAGGTCTATGATGAGTCGCACTGAGCTACCTATTTCCTTCTGGGGATATGCATTAAACAGTGCAATTCTTATTTTGAATAAGGTTCCGTCAAAGTCTGTACAACAGACACCATATGAGATATGGACAGGAAAGAAACTAGGTTTCTCATTCCTTAAGATTTGGGGATGCTGGGCATACGTCAAACGTTTGGAAGGTACCAAACTTGAGCCCAAATCGGATAAATGCCTATTCATAGGATATCCTAGGGAAACCAAAGGATATTACTTCTATCACCCACGAGAGAACAAAGTATTTGTTGCTCTACATGCGGTTTTCCTTGAGAAGGAATTCCTAAATGTAGTGGTGAGTGGGAGGAAAGTAGAACTCGATGAAAATCGGAGTGATACTGTTCCTGGCATAGAATCCTCAACGGAACAAGAACAGTCCATCCGGGATGAGACTGTACCACAATCTTCTATTACACAAAGACCGCGTAGGTCGGAGAGAGTCAGGAAACAACCTGAGAGGTATGGGTTTCTGATCTCACCTCATGTAGATATTAATCTCATTGAGGATAACGAACCGGCTACATATGAGGAAGCGATACAAGATATCGATTCCGCTTTATGGCAAGAGGCCATGAAGTCCGAAATGGATTTCATGTACACCAACCAAGTTTGGACACTGGTTGATGCACCAGAAGGCGTAAAGCCTATTGGATGCAAATGGGTCTTCAAGAAGAAGACCGACATGGATGGTAAAGTATAAACGTACAAAGCTAGGCTTGTAGCGAATGGGTATCGTCAACGACATGGTGTCGATTACGATGAAACTTTCTCACCCGTTGCCATGATTAAATCCATTTGGATAATGCTTGCCATTGCTGCATATTTCGATTACGAGATATGACAGATGGATGTTAAAACCGCTTTCCTTAATGGAAACCTTTCGGATGATGTTTATATGCAATAGTCTGACGGTTTTATCGTGCCGAGACTTGCAAACAAGGTTTGTAAGTTAAATCGGTCCATTTATGGACTGAAGCAAGCATCGCGGTCATTGAACCAACGTTTTGATGAGATCATTAAAGAATATGATTTCATTTAAAATGAAGATGATCCTTGTGTATACAAGAATATTAGTGGGAGAACACTGACTTTTATTGTCCTTTATGTTGATGATGTATTGCTTATAGGCAATGACATTCCCATGCTAACGTCGGTGAAAGCTTGGCTTTCATTGAAATTCTCCATGAAAGATCTGGGAGAAGCGGCCTTTATTCTGGGAATAAAGATCTACCGGGATAGATCTAGAAAGCTGTTTGGACTCTCCAAGAGCACGTACATTGACAAAGTGTTGAAAAGATTCAACATGGATCAGTCCAAAAGGGGACTGTTGCCAGTGTCACATGGCATCTATCTATCTAAGGACATGTGTCCTAAAACTCAAGATGAGAGAGACAACATGAGTCGGATACCATTCGCCTCGGCAGTCGGATCGATCATGTATGCCATGATATGTACGCGACCTGATGTCTCCTATGCTTTGAGCATGTGTAGTCGCTATCAGGCCAATCCAGGTGAAGGTCACTGGATGGCGGTTAAGAATATCCTAAAGTATCTTAGAAGAACTAAGGATGCTTTCTTAATCTATGGAGATGGAGAACTTGAGGTAACTGGGTATACCGATGCAAGTTTCCAAACCGACAAAGACGACTGCAAGTCGCAATTCGGGTACATGTTTTGTTTGAATAACGGAGCAGTGAACTGTAAATCTTCTAAGCAAGAGATTGTTGCCGATTCAACAACAGAAGCGGAGTACATTGATGCAGCTGAAGCAGCAAAAGAAGAAGTTTGGATCCGAAAATTCCTAATTGGATTAAGAGTAGTTCCGTTAGCGGCTGAGCCCGTTCCATTGTATTGTGACAATAACGGAGCTATAGCGCAGGCTAAGGAACCGCGGTCTCATCAATGATCTAAGCATGTTCTTCGATGTTTCCATCTGATTCGTGAGATCATACATCATGGCGATGTGAAGGTCGAGAAGGTCGCATCAGATGACAACATGGCAGATCCGCTGACGAAAGCTATTCCTCAGCAAACGTTTGAGCGACATGTACATAGTTCAGGTATTAGATGCTTGAGTGACTGGCTATAGGTCAAGTGAGAGATTGTTGGACAGTTATGACCCATAGCGTCACTGTTTGTAAAAGACATTGTGTTTTTGTACAAAATTAACTATGTAGTAATGAAATTGCCTTTTACCATTTTGTAATTTATTTACTTTCATATATAAATGGTAAAAGTCCATATGATTAGTTCCGGATTGAGATGATATGAGACAGTATCAATCCATAAAGGTTTAATCATTAAATATCTCTAGTTGTAGTATTATCGAGATTGGACATCGATAATGCGGAATAGACTAGTATTGCACTTGTGCGCGTTGTAAGGGCATAACGTCATAGTTCTCATATATTTAAGTATATGATACTTATGCAAGTGCGGTAGAAGGTTGTGTTTTACCGATGGTACGGAAAACAGCTTCGCTCTGGATAGACCCCGCGGAATCTCATTGGTAGTATGTATATGTGTCTATGGGAGTCCGCTTCAGGGTAGGTGTATTTGGTCTTAACTTGAGACCTGCATCGCTAGTACTTACGATAATCAGTAAACTTTGGTTTTGGTCATCCAGGACTTTAACAGGTTATGTGTACGCCTCTTCTGGATTTATTGAGCATCGTAGTGTATTGGATGTGATGTCAAGACGGAAGTATCACTTCAGACATATGGAGATGATGATCACACACAGATTCAAAACTGGTTCTCTATAGTGTTGCAACCATCGGGATAATATGACAAGGTCATGATTATCCGATTCAAAAAGACTAGTTACTTGATATCCGATATGTGCTTCGTACGGGGCAGACACTATTCCAGCTCCAGGCCTTGCACGTGACATCCGATACTGGATCACAATACACAATACTATGATATACTACGCCTGATAAAGATCATATATTCCAGTAAGAATATTTCTGGAGAATTTGGTAGGCATGGCGCTTTTCTAGAAGCCAACCTTGTCTCGTAAATCGGTAAAAACGTAGTACAAGGTACGTACGTGTTCGGATAGTCCGACAACCGTATTTACTGCCAACATATCCAGGGATCTCTTGGGTCGCTTCCTGAAGATTCACCAATGACGTATGATTCGAGCTAAATTAATCTAGGATTAATTGCGGAGAGACTTTATCTTGGATAAAGTACTATTTGAAGAGAGAGAAAGATTAATTTGGAATTAATCATTAAAATAATATATTCGATATATTATTCGGAATTAGATTCTGACGTGGAATTAAAAATAGATTTTAATTTGGGCAAACGAGTTAATTTAGAATTAATTCGTTAGCGACGTGAATAGTAATTTTGCTAGGTATAATTATTTAATTAAATTTGATTTAAATTACGTCGCGAAGGAAGTTCGTTAATTCGGAATTAGCGAACCCGAGCCCGGAGTGTTTGCGGGCCCACTCGCATTTGGAATCGAGTGGGGCCCACATGTCACATCAACCATCATATCACATGTCACATTTATTACCTTTAGGTTGATGTGTTTAGGTAAGTTGGTGATTGTGTGTGTTACACTCCAAAATCAAAGCATTGAAAGCTTGTGTGACTATTACCTAATACAACTTTTGGTATATGGTTTATAATTCTTTTTGAAACAAATACACACAATCTTCTCCTCTCTCCAATTACCGAAACTGTGAACAGTTTTTGGGCTCTCCATTTTCTTCATTTCTTAGCTAAATTTGTGAAGAAAATGTGTGAAGTTTTGTTGCAAAATTCACCAAGGGCTAGCACTCTTCAAGGATCATCAAGAGGTGATAGGGAAACCTATTCAAGAGCTTGGAAACTCAAGGAAAAGCTTGGAGCTTCTACCTCTCTCTTGGCCAAATTCTAGGAGCTCTTGGAGGAGTTCATTTTGTTGTTCATCACATCAAAAACCGATCAATGTAAGTGTGTTTCCGCCACTCTTCTTTGTTATTCATTCGCATTTCATTGTTCATTATGATCTTGGGACTAATATTAGAAACCAACACGACGCACGTTAGCAGAATTGTTGTTATTTTGACACGTGACATGCGCATGTTAGCAAGTGTGCATTTTAGCAAACTTCTCTGATTATGACATGTGGCATATCGCATTTTAGCATGTTTCAGTGCACGTTAGCAAGATCAGGCCCACGTTAGCGGTCACGATGCGCAGTTCGTGTCGCGATGCCCAAATGATAGTTTTGCATTTTTTGTCTGTTTTTCACTGTTTTGGCCCCAAATCACCTCCAGATAGTCCTGAAACTTTATTTATCTAGAAAATAACACAAAACACATCAAAATATTCACAAAACTCAAGAAACTATACAAAATATGAGGTCAAATGAGTGGGAAATAGTGATACATTTACCACTCATCAGAATCCATGGGGGAGACCTACCCCGACTTTGACTTAAGTGAGCTTCAGAAGGTTGTCAAAGTTGTCAAGGGAGAAATGACATTCGAGGAGGCCTTCGGCACTAGCCATGAAGAAACTAAGGCAATCCCCGATCCAGCTCCTCTGACCTCATTGCCTTCTTCAGCTGATGATGCTCCTGCCCCCTCATCCACTATTGCTGCCTCGATTGATCCTGATGCCCCTTCAAGTTATGTTGTTGCTACCTCCCATGTTCTAGCTAAAGATGTTTCAGACCCATTATTTTATTTAACCGACCTCCCCCCGTGGAAAATTTTGAGGGGGGGCCCAAAATGTAAATAAATAATGAATAAATTTTCCTTTTTTATACTCTTGTACATTTCTATTTTCACACCAAAGCACACACTGAGCAAATACCCGATCTAGGGAACTTTCTTCTTTTAATACTTATCAATATTTCTAACTTGTAACAACAAGCTTAATATCCACTCGGTAACATAACCGGACTAATCACCAACACAATCTAATCCAATAAGGAAAATTTCTCTATAACAAATGTTGATTCCCAATCATACCATTGGGTTGACTCATTCTGAAAAATTCATCTCGACTAGACCAATAATCTATCGGTCTCCAACACCTCATTGTCCTGACGAGGTCAATCAACCAAACCCGATGCCCTGAAACACCTTTCAATACTTGGAAAATTTTGAACCCTCCAAATGAACCCTCTACTGATGAGGACCACTTCAATTCCCGATCGTTTGGGATTCTGCGATCCTATACTAACCTAATTTACAAAATGACTCGACCAATTGCATAACATTCTGGTGCTTAGAGCCCGAGTCAGCACTGACTAGCACTTAGGGAAGAAATTGGTACTGGCGTCTTTATCCTTGTCTTCAGAAACCCACGGGGAGAAACTCTGTCCCCATGCTATTTACAACACAAATTGCCTAGATGGACCTAACATTTGATGCCATCTTGGTAAGGAAATTAAGGGAGACTCTCCAACCTCATGCCACTCAATATATCAAGGCCTTGACGGAATGAATCCGGCCCCGAGCCAACACAAACACTTGGCCTTAAGAGTATTATCCCTCATTGTGCCAATCAAGTAAGGCCATTGAGGGAAACTCTGACCTCATGCCATTTAATACACCAAGGCCTCAGCGGAAAGAATCCATCCCCGAGCCTATAAAAATATTTGGCCACAAGATAATGACCACTCATTGTGCCATTCAAGCGTGGCCATATGGGAGAAACTCTGACCTCATACCATTCAATACACCAAGGCCTCGGCGGAAAAAATCTAGCTCTGCGCCTATAAGAACACTTGGCCACAAGGGAATGACCCATCCTTCTACCATTCAAGCATGGTCATGGGAAGAAACTCTAACCCAATGCCATTCAATACCCCAAGGCCTCGTCGGAACGAATCTGGCTCTGAGCCCATCAAACATTTGACCACAAGGGAATGATCTCCTATGATGCCAATATCACATAACATAAGGCCTCGTTGGGATGTACCCAACACTGAGCCATCCAACAAAATTGGCCACAAGGGAATGATCTCTACTTGTGCCAATCACACATAATATAAGGTCTCAGTGAGATGTATCTGATCTAGAGCCATTCAACTCAGAGAAATCTCGAGAGAAGATTTTCAACCTCAGGTCATCCCCACAAGCATTGGTGATGGCGTCCCATATCATGCTGCACAAAAACATAATAAAACAATAAGTATGATGGGGGTGACGTATCGCCACTCCGCACCGACCCAAAAACATTGAGGTAACTGAGGCAATATCTTGTCCCACATTACCTAAAACAATAATTTTAAACCTTACAGTCTAAACATCTCGGTGAACCGAGCTACGGATCAGGGGGCGACCAACACCATATAAGCATTATCCTCCTCATTTTAGGCAAGCCCTAAGTATGCAAACACTATAGAGGCCTTTTAACCTTCCTCATGCTATGCTTATATGAATTCGAAAAGATATGGTCATCGCTATAAGGGCATTCCCCCTCATCATACTAGGCATATCTCGATGCTACAACGCCACAGAGGCTGGTGAGCTCTGCCCTTACGATGCACCTCTAACTATTTTATGGGCGACAAACGTCATAGGGGAAATATCACTCCCAATGCTATGAAAACCTGAAACAATCGTAGTACCTCAATGTAATCTTCAAATCATACGTGCTATGGTTACCTTAGCACGTCGACCCTATTATTGAGCGTGTTATAGATGCCGGAGGTGCCAAACGCCATGCAGGCCTTCAATGTATTTGAAGGTGAAAACCATCAGGTACTAACGTTCCAACTCGAGGTGTTTGATAATATCACGAGGGTCGGTGTGTCACGAGGGTGTGTGCTTTCCGCATATCATTTTTCACCATTTGTTAATGTCAATGATGTGCTAGTCATCAGGTTCTGGCGTTCCGACTCGTGACACTTATTGATTATATGTCATGGGGGTACTTGTGTTTCGCATATCTCGTTGCACCTTTTGTTGATATTGATCTTCGAAGGTTCAAGTCATCGAGTACTAACGTTACAGCCCGAGGCATTTGATAATGTCACTGGTGATTGGTGTGCCACGGGGGTGCGCACTTTCTACACATCGTTTTACACCTTTTACTTGCATCGATCACGACTATTTCCAAAAAATACCAAGCAAGTATTTCCATTCAAATAAACCACAAACGTATAAAGGTGCGAGTAATTTATAAAAAAGAAGATTTACTTTTATTTATGGGATCTACTGCCCATCTTACAACTCTTTGCGGGTCATTTTAAGAGAGACTCTATCTGCTGCAAAAGCTTGACATATTTGCCTTTTCAAACCTTCATTAGTCGGGCGCCGTCCAGCTGCTAAAGGTGATAGACACCCGACCTGATAACCTCAACTGTCTGTATTGCCTTGCCCTCATTATTGATACATCCATTGAGGTATATGTTCCTCACCAAGTCCTCAACCTGCTTCTACAAGTCTCTGTAGGTTTCAGTGCCATGGCTCCTCTTATTATGATGAGAGCAATACACCATATTGTATATCTTCTCTATCGAGAACCTTCTCGGCTTAGACTCCATCAGCAACCATTTTTCATGTATTTCTCGAGCTATCTAAGATAATGGCATGTTGAGGGTCGTGTAATCCGTGCCCCCCGTAACATGCACAACTTGGATTGGGGGCCTCCTCTTGAGCACTGAGTTATCCTGATTTTTAATCCTAAATTCCTACGACCTTAGATATGGTCATCTCTATCCATCGACACCGTCATGACGGATGTCTTGCCTCAGTTTTTTCTTTTCCTGAGCTCCTTGGGTTATTTTCTCCTCCTCTTTTAATAACACAAACCTCATGACCTGTTCCAAGACTATTTCATAGTCTGAAACTTCCAAAATCATAAGGTGATACCATAATCTCTCAACCTTTAAGGCCCATCTGAAGCTTTCCAACGATTTTGGGGACTCATAGGCCCCCATTTCCAATACCAAATTGTGGTATCTATCTAAAAAAATTCTTCAACAGCTCATCATCTCGTTGTTTTATCATCCTCAATGATCTGACCGTCTTCCTTGGTGCGCATGCTCCTTTAAAATGGCGCACAAATGATTTCTTAGCTGAGAGAAGCTACTGATACTTTCTGGTGTTAGGTTCATGAACCATAAGCTAGCCGGTCCTCACAAGGTTAACATGAATACCTTGTAGACCGCCTCACCGACCATGCCTTGAATCTCCATAAGTAAAATGAATCTTTCAACATGGATTTAAGGTTTGTATTACCCTTATAGATATCCATCACGGACATTGAGAACCTCATCAGGATTTCCAATTTCAACACCTCCTTGGTGAAATGAGACGATGTCTCTATATCTTGATCATCTCGAGCACCTCCTCGCATGTTCATCTCTCATTTCCTCATTTCCTGTCGAAACCAGTTCCTTCACTGACCTTCGAAGTCCCCGTACATTTTGTCGGAGACTTCCACATAATCCTCATTCTGGACATGGTATTTTTTCCCACGCTAAGCCATTTGCTTTTGGTCTTGATAATGTCCTAAGTCACTATCCTCTACGTATGGGCTGTTGTATGATGACTCTGGGATTCGCCCATCGTCATGCCTATCATGAGGTTCTCTTATAAGTTATGAGCTGGCCACAACCACCAACCTGACCCTGCGAGGTTTCCTTTTTCCAGCCTCTAGCTCCCCTTCTACACCAATTGTTCTCTTCCCACTAGAAATTTATTCCCTCTTTCTACTATGACTCGCATGTATTTGCTATCCCGATCTTTTTTTCTAACTTTTCTACCTTATCCATTATAGCCTTTCAAAAGGTCTGAGTCACCTCCTTTTCTTCTCTGGCTTTTCCCTTTCTAGTCGCAAGTTCTCATCTATATTTTCCATCCACTCCACCGTTAAAGCCTCACGAGCTCTATAATTCTCGTCTTCTGCCATCATCTTAGTGTGTTTGTTGTTTTTCATTCTATATCCCAACAAATTGCGCCAACTGTTGACGATTTTCGTTCCAATGGTAATATGAGAAATTAACCTCTAGAACAAACCTCATTCAACAGTGAATTTGTTTGGTTGCTTGGGAACCAAAGAAAACTTAGCAAGCAGATAGATAAATCACAGAGTTTACATGGTTTGGCGGAGAGTAACTCCAACCTACGTCCACAAGAGAAATATGTATTTTATTACTGTTCAGGGTCAAAACCGACCCGAACTACAATTTGGAAATGAACTCACTAAGAGATAAAACATTTTAGGTCTTACACAGACCCGATACAATTCACTCGATTGGTCAGGCAACCGATCAACTTTCTCTCTCTATCACTAGTTCTTAAGATCTTAACTTTTTAAAAGTTGTGAGATACAAAAAATTATAACCCTTGAATCTGAAACTTCAACCTCTTTATATAGGCTCCAAAATTCACTATTTCATCGCCTCTGACGTCATCCCATGTCACCTTGCTATCATTGTCGTCACAATTCTCCTCAACTACCCTTACATCGGCCAATCATATCAACCCATTTCACTGTTACTGCACCGGCCTATGGCGGCTTATGACAACTCTGCTCTACCACTGCACGGGCCTATGGCAGCCAACATGGGCTACTTCCAATGAGAATCGTTGCTTTGCCACAATCATCATTAGTCGTCTAAAATTTTATCTTCTCACATAGGGCATACGTCACATGACTCCAAGACAGGTCGGCCTGTGATCGGTTCCTCGTAAAAGTAGATTAAGTCCGGTATGCATATGATACTAATCAAAGCTTCCTCTAAATCTTCCAAACAGGTCAGGTTGACAGACAATGTCCTCATCGGGTCGGGTTTAACAAACTCTCAAAAACCCTAAATCAACACCCTTCATATGGCCTAGTCGGTATCCCAATTTACTTCATCATCAACAAATTCTGCAATTTGGAGAACTTATGTGTATCATGTGGTCGGGTCGCTTCATCAGACCCCATCTCTCTCTAGGCTATTGGGCCTTTACCATCATTTTTTCACTAAGTACAATACTCATTCCATCCCTTCTCTGTATTTGAATCGTTCTCGAGGTAAAAAACCATCATCAAACATTATTAATTTGATATAAACTGGTAAAATAAAATTAAGATAAGTCAGTTTGTTAACATAATTATTTATTTTTAAATTTAATATTATATGTAATTGATAAAAGAAAGAAAGCGGTCAACCAAAAACTGGGTGTACAACGATATTTGTCAATTCTTTTGGGTGAAATTAACCCCCAATTCAAGCACCTAAACCAGAAGAGTCCCACTATAAACAAAATCCTGGAAAACAAAATATCTCCAAGTCTAAACCTTTCTCCGCTTTATCATGAACGGGAACCATCGTTTACGCTTCCGTCCCGGCGGCGGAGGCCAACCACCACCTCAACCACCGCCTCCACAACTTAATCCCAACTTTGCCTTCCAAAATCCAAATATTTACTTCCCTAACCCCACTCTGCAACTCCTCCAAAACCTTCCAAACATTCCTTTCCAAAACCCTAATTATTCTATACAGAACCCTAATTATTCTATACAGAACCCTAATTATTCAATACAGAACCCTAATTTTTCAATACAGAATCCTAATTTGTTGATTCAAAATCCTAATTTAGTAATCCAAAACCCTAATTTACCTCCACAGCAACTCCCTTCCGGCACAAGTAATCAACAACCCCAAACTCAGTCTCAGAGTTTGCCACAGCATCAAAATCCAAACAGAGGGGTTCTGGAAAGAATAGATGGTGCGGTACTAAAAGCACGAAGCGAACTTGTAATGGCCGGGGAGAGTGTGAGCTCGTGGAAAGTTTGTCAGTCAGTGATTTTGAAGCTGAAGGTTGATTCTTGGAGCTCTTTGGGATTTCAAATGCAGGAGGTTCCGTCTCTTCACAAACTCATGGTCACTGAAGCCAAGGTATTGTGTATGTACCTGGAAAATAGTTTGTTTGTTTATATTTATGAGTAGAGAAGAGGGAATTTGATAATTATGAGTAGAGAAGCTGAAATTTCATTAGCTGTGAAGAGTTATAGAATACACAGTGGGAAATTATCACTAGAGAAGGTCCATATGTTCACATAATTGTTTTTGGGGATTGTTGAGATAGTTTGAGGAAAATTTGAAATTTAAAGTTTGGAAAATTTGAAATTGTTACGTGGATGCTGAATTTTAGATAAATTGTGAATTGTGTGAAGCAGAGTTATGTGTCTTTTAAGTTTGGTAGGCAGAGATGGCCTAAAGCTTAGGTCCTGGTTCAGAAGTTAATAAAATTGTTTCTGGAAAATGCTTTGCATATTGAAAATGATTAATCAAATCTTTTATGTTCACAATCCTGGAAAGTGTCTAATATCATATTGCAAAGTTAATTTTCTGATGACAAAAACAATAAAAGTGCACAATCATGTTTCTTAAAAAGACTGCCTAATGAAAAATTTGAGTTTAAAGCTAATTTTGGTGAATAAATTTGTATTTTTCACAAACCCTGTATCTTGAATACAATATTAATTATTTTTGTTTATATATTTATTTTTTCCCCTATTTGCATTTATAAAGCAGAAATTGAGCTATGATAACTGTACTAAACACTCCCATAAATTTCCATCATTTTCCTTTGATTTTATTATTCTCTGTTTTATCAGCATTTATATGTCCATCCCTGTTCGTCACTTTTATTAGTACTATATTGAACATTAAGCTATTTTATTTTAAATTTCTTTTTTCACAGATTATATGTTAATGTTCCCAACATTTCTTTTTTTGTTCCTTCAGATAAATGCATTTATTCATTGCTTTGTTGGGGTTAGGCAAATCACATCATTATATGATTTGGAAGAGGCCATCCGCAAGAGTGAGGGCATTGAGAAGTTTGAAGAGCTGGAGTTGGGCCCTTTTTTAAGACATCCACTCGTTTCTCATTATTTTGCAGTGAAATCTGATGTTAATGAAGTGTTCAAAATATCTACTAATGACATAATTGTTTGCCTTTGTGAGTATATGGACACTCATAAAAGGAAAGATATTAAAGTTGATGAATTTCTGGATTTCATTGCTAAGAAACGATCATTGGCAAGCAAAGAAAAG
Organism: Zanthoxylum bungeanum; assembly: GCA_019454045.1. Classification (NCBI taxonomy): domain Eukaryota; kingdom Viridiplantae; phylum Streptophyta; class Magnoliopsida; order Sapindales; family Rutaceae; genus Zanthoxylum; species Zanthoxylum bungeanum. Next base: position 12,597 of record SKCR01054702.1, on the reverse strand, counting down.
CTTGGTGTGCGTGTCCAAAACTTGCGGTATGGAATGCAATCCTTTGTGCTAAGTTTTGATTGGAAAAAATGCTTTCTTGTATAATAGAGATTATTTTGTAGAAAAGTTAATAAAACAAACATATAAATGCATGAGTTAATCATACGAATTAAAATTAATAAAACAAATATATAAACGTGCATTCCTTTTATTGTTGAAAATGGTTGGATATATTTTAAGACTACGCTACTTAATCGGCGATTAATCAACGATTAATTGTAAATCGCTACTTGAGCGATTCCCGATCGATTTTGGTCAATTTAAATTGACACCGATATATGGGCGATTTTGACCAATTAATCTGCCGATTTCTGATTTATGATTTCCCAAAAATCTTATGATTTCACTTTTTAATCTTTTTTTTTTTTAAATTTTAATATCTTTTTAGAGTTTTAATTGATGATTTTATATGAAAAAAGAGAAGGATTCTACTAATTCAATTAAAACATGAAAATATGCTTTGACTTAAATTAATTGCTATTGAGATAATAAAACTCTTAAATTGTTTAGTAATTTTTAGTCATTAATTAATGATTTTTAGTGATTTTTGGAGAATTTTGAGAGGGAGTTTAAATTTTTTTAATTCTCAACCATGAAAAATGTCAACTTTACATTTTCCGATTAATCCCCGATTATTTTCGATTAATCGCAAATCGCTCTTCTTGTTGATTTCCAATTAAATTGCCCAGTTTTAAGATGCAATTTAAATATTTACTTGCTATTATGGAATAGTTTTACATGGTGAATAATTTAATCAAGTCTCTAGTAGATTTGGCATTAAGCTAAAATGTTTATGTGTTATTTGAATTGATTTTTTAAGTTTTCGACTGGACAATATATCTCTCAAATCGTTGAAGTTTAACAGATATTGATGCTACATTTAATTATGAACCTTCTATGTAATTTCCATTATTGTTTTTTTTAATACATGTTGGTATATGCAGTCATACTTTGACCGACTAATTATGTTCCAACTTTCAGCAGCTTTGAATTCTGTATATCATAATTAGCACTTGGTTGTATTCATCATCTAGTTGAGAGTTATCATATTTTTTTGTTAGCACTCTTGAAAAGTTGTGCTAATAATGTTTGCAGATCAGTGACCTTTATTACATGATGGACTTTTGAATAAGAATCAGGTTCTGATCAGGAATCTTTTAAATTTTCCCTCTCCCTGAGACCAAGATCACATGGCAAATAGGAATATACTAATATAGCTCATTTCATTTCTCCCATTTTATGCCCACCGAAAGCATATATGAATTTGTATTTTTGATCGTAATTGCTCTTTTTTGTTTTCTTTTTGGTGATAGGATGCACATTAATTTTATTTGGGAAGCAAGAAAATCAGAAGACGTCCCACTAAAGCAATTTTTTAAGGAATTGCAACCTGATCATAAACGACGGAAGCGACCTATTTTTTCATCCCAAAAGAAAAAGCAATTGGATGAACGATTTTCTGCCATACGCGAGCGTGTGAAATCTTTTTCTTCAATAAATCAGGATTTTGATGGCAAGCACATTAGATTTGTTTCGTCAAGCTCGGAAAATGAGGATAGTGATGATTGCACACTTGAAGATAGCAATGATGCTCGCAGCAACATCCAGTTCTCATCACAAATCAAGAGTTCGGACCGGGTGAGCAGCTGTCCTTATCCATCTGTAACCGAGGAGATGAAACGTCTTGGTTTGAAAGGTGAAATAGATCACCAGCCCTCTCCTGTGGGAGGCAGCTTTGTGCAAGACGAGTATATTGGGTCATCAAAAAAGAAAAGAAAGATCGAAAATTTAGGACGTTCCAGCTCTGCACCCACTAAGTTGCTTAAAAGAAACAAAGCAAAACAAGGTATTCCAATTGAAAACGATGATCAGACCCAAGACAATAAATTAAATGAAGCTGATATTTCACTTTCTAATGAATCTATGAGGATGTTCATCTCAACCTGGAAGGAGGCATGTAAGGACCTCACTATGTCTGAGGTCAGTGTTGCTCTTTTACAAACATTTACATGAATTTCTGACAACCTCTAATCCGTGTCTAATATTGTCCTCTTGCTGCCTTTTCACCAATGTGTAATTCGCCTGATATGTTTTCCGTAGAGTTGATGATGGAGTTTTGGGTATAAAAGAGGATTTCTATAAAAATGAAAAAAAGAAAAAAGGGGTAACCGCTCAAATTTATTGAAGTTTAAACAGCCCCATTCATGGTTCTTTAAATAATTAGTAGAGTTTTCTTCACTGTGACTAGTATGAAATCCTGAGACAATTCCAGCACTTGGGAAATGGCCTAACACAATGCCATTACATCAAACTTGTTTTGAAAAAGGTTAATTTCATAGCATTATATATTTTTCAAGAGCATATGTAATTATAGGAGAAAACATAATTTGTTTTTTCTTGGTATAACAGTAAGGTTGTTCCATTGTGACTTAGAGGTCATAGGTTCGAGTCACGGAAACAACCTTTTTGAAAAAAAGCAAGGGTAAGGCTGCATATACATTGAATCTTCCCCAGAGCCCACAGTGTGATAATCCTCGTGCGTTGGACTATTTGAAAAGATCCATGTAGCCGACCCCACGTAGTGGGAAAAGGCTTTGTTTGGCTTGGTTTGAAATATTCGCAAAGGCAGTATGTAATGTAGATGCGCTGGTAATTACTTTTCTTAATTTTCTAATGGCTGAAATTAACCTACAGTGTTTCAGCCTGCTGGGATGATTTAATGTTAAACACATCATTAATCATATTCATAGTGTTTATAAGTACTTCCCAATTTGTCACTATCGTAGGCATTTGGGGCGGAATTGAAAACATCTTGGTTTTAGAGTTGCTGAACTGTGATACTTACACTCGTCTTTTCTCATGGCATTTATTTCTCCAAAAGATATGTATTATATATTGATAACATATTATATATCACTTTGCGTTGTCAGACAAGGCTGACATTTTTTATGGAAGCGTATGCGTGTACTGTTTAGCTTGAGCCTTTGGGCTGTCTCCAGTATAGATGCATTTGATGTATTATTTATGATAAATGTTGTTTTCACTATTTGTCTGCTTTACTGAAAGTCTGAGCATGCAGTCAGACCTTTTGTAGTGTCATGAGGTTTGTCTGTTGCAGACTCACTTTAGTCTTCATAACATCCCAAGGAGTATCATCCTGTATTTTGACTTTTTCTACTTGATAAGCAGTATACCTAGCTACCTTATCTGCCAATCTTCCTTGTTTTATCTTTTATCTGTAAGTTTGTCCATATATTTCTTGGTTGAAATGAAATATTGACAAGTGACTTAAAGTATAAATCTTAAGAAGCAAAAAGGAACCGACTGGTGTGAAGAAAATAAAAGAAATATTGCAATATTGACAAGTGACTTAAAGTATAAATCTTAAGAAGCAAAAAGGAACCGACTGGTGTGAAGAAAATAAAAGAAAAAAAAATGAGAGATTGTTTAGTTTCTGTTTATTTGATGGTGTATTTATTATGCTACACTCCTTTTTCACTAAGGGAGATTTTTTTAGTGATGCAACCCAGTGTTGTTAAAGGCGCAAAGGGTCTGAGGGCCTAGGCTCTTGCCTCAAGGCGCAAGGCGCGCCCCTGATGAAGGTGGGGCTCAAATTGTAAAAAAAAAAAATATATATATATATATATATAAGTATTCAGTCAACTAAAACAAAGAGAAATCATTGAAAATATATTAAAAGAATAAAAACAATTACAATAATATAAATACTGATAATACAAATTAATATTTTTTGTTGAAATTTCCACTATAAAATCTATCTAAATTTATTAAAGAAATGTTATTCAACTTATTTCTGGTTGGGTGGGTCAATTTGGGTAGGTTTTTTCACACATTTTTATGAGGCTTGCCCAGGTACATCTCAAAGGCACGAGCCTTTGTGCCTAGGCGCGTGCAATGTTCTTAAAAATGTTAGGCGGTAGGCGTACAGTGGGGGAACGCCTAGCGCCCAAACCTTCTAGGCGTTGCGTAGAAGGATATAATAAGCGGTGTTAGACAGTTTTATTATTTATTCAAAAAATTAGAAAAAAATAAATTTGGGGAAAAAACGTACAGTCCCTCCTAGACCCGTCTAGGCGGTCTTCTAGATCACCTGACCCGTTTAGAATTGCCTAGGCGACTGTCTAGACCCACCCGATTGCCTGATATTGCCTGAGCCTGAAGCGCGTCTTTGACAACTATGATGCAACCAAAATTTAGGTCATATCTATCATATGTGATGCATGCATGTTTTATCAATTGATGGAGGTTGTGAGGTTCCATTTTGGCTATGCTTTTGCAATTTGCCTTAGAAACTGAGCTATACTTTAGATTGTCATTTTTGTGAATGCTCATTATTTACTATATCTTTTGAATTTTTCTCGTAATTTTATTAGGAGGTGCAATTCTTATTTGGTTTTGTTTTGCATTGCAGGTTCTTGAAAGAATGATTCAGTTTTGTAAACCAACAGATTCCAAAAAGGCGGCTCAACATTTAAAGAGAATGAAATTAATGTTCTCATCATATCCCTGCATTGGATTACTAAATATTGCTGTAAGTTGATTATGGTCAATTTAGTAATATAAGAGAACCATTGGTAAATGTCGTGGCTAAGTTTTCTAAATTTAAAATGGTAGCCCTTTGATGCTTCTTATACAGATACATGCATATATAAATCTTTTCTTATTTTATTTTATAATTTTTTAGGACTTCTTTAATGTTAATGGTGTAATGCAATATTCTACATTTAAAAAAAATTGATATTCTTTTCTTCTCTCTTTTTGTCAATCTTTCTTTAATATATACATATGATATTCTCATTTCTGTTTTGAAAAGTTGCTGACCATGTTATGAGCACCGAGTACAATTTCATTTTGACAATTTCATTTTTTCATGCACTTGGTACTGGTCTATGCTTTTGTTGTTCGTTATGGTCCATCAATTTTAAGTTTTGTGTTGCAGGTGACATCCATCAAATGTGGAATGTGGGATAGTGTTTATGATACTTTACAAGCAATTAGTCAGCATGAATTAAATAACACGCTTCCTGACAAGTCTTTGGAATACGAAAGAATTGAGATTGAACCAAGTGAACAAGTTGCAGTAGTAAACACCAAGCATACTGTACAGCGTATACATGGTTAGTGGTGCTTGCTTTATGGAAAGTGGGTTAAAAGTCCACAGATGTATCTCCTTTCTTTTTGGCTATATTAATTTATTTTTCGTGGTTATTATGAAATTTGAAAAGTGAAAAGGAAAAGAAAATAGTTTTATCATGTTCTGATTCAAGCATTGTTTCCTCTGTCCTCTCTTTTTTCCTTCCTAGATTTTTCATGCACCTGTGTTCTTATCACTTTCTCTTACAGTTCAAGTGATCTTGGTTTATTTCTTACCATTTTTGTTTTGCTCTTCAAATGAGCATTAGCGGAGTCTTGGTTATCAGTTCTCTAGGTCACGCACAGACATTTTATTTTTATTTATTTTTTCTTTTGGATGTGTAACTGATTAATAGATCTCACAGGTGTTACAGTTGAAGAAATACTTGAGAAAGTTTCTAAATATTTCAAGTTTGACAATGGTATCCCAAGCAATGCTGAATCGCCTGTGACCAAGATATTTTTACTTTTAAGGAGGCTATGCAGTTGTGAAGCTTGGCTGACAGAGCAGTTTGGTATTAAGGAGTTCAAGTCCCTTGGCTATGGGGAGTTTTTTGTGTTCCTGGAAAAGCACGCCTCTGTATTACCCGTTGAGCTGCAGAAGTTCTTAACTGGTAATACATTTGACAGGTCACCTTTAGAGGTTTCCCTGCATCCACATCAGTTGATTGTGTTAGTATCACAGGCTTCAAATAGTTTGTGGGAGAGTGGAATTATTACTAAGCAGATGATCTCTGAACTGCTTATGAAGCAATTCCCGTTAATCAGTTTCAAAATTGAGGAAAACGGCTCCATGGAAAGTTTACTAGAAATTGTAGGGAAATATAGAAATGATGTAATGTCCAAGTGTGTCCTATTTTCTGAAACTATATTAGGAATTTGTCTTAATAGAGATTTTTCGGTCCATGAAGAGAATTTTTTACTGGAAACCACTGCAGTGAGAACCCACACTGGCCAGAGAACAAAGATGTCTGAATCTGTTACATCCAAGGATGCAATTGAAATTTTACTTAGGGCACCTATGTTATCTGATTTAGGCGCGTGGTCACACTGGGACCTTCTATTTGCTCCATCTCTTGGTCCTCTTCTAGGATGGTTATTGAAAGACGTCAATGTGAAAGAGTTGTTGTGTTTGGTGACTAGGGATGGCAAAGTGATCCGGATTGATCATTCAGCTACTGTGGATTCGTTTCTTGATGCTGCACTGGAGGGATCCTCATTCCAAACAGCGGTGAAACTGTTATCTTCATTTACATTAAATGGGGGAGAAAAAAATGTTCCTTTGTCTCTCCTGAAATGTCACGCACGGCATGCTTTTGAAGTCATTTTCAAGGATAATATGAAAAATATTGAAGTAATCAATTCTCAAAATTCTCTTATGCATGGTAATATATTGAGTGGACAGCATAAGTTTGATGAAGCTGCCAGTGATAATTTAAGTGATGAAGTTCACCAACAACTAATCAAATTAAGAAAGGCAGTTCCTGTTGCTTCAAGGTTTTTCCTTGATTGCCTTGGTTATCTGCCTTCAGAGTTTCGCAGTTTTGCTGCTGATGTGTTGCTTTCTGGCCTTCAGCCTATAGTTAAAGATGCCCCATCAGCCATTTTACGTGAATGCTACCAAATAGAGCATCGTCTCATGCTTCATGATGTGGGACTGTCTCTTGGTATATTGGAGTGGATTCATGATTACCAAACATTTTGTTCCACAGGGACTTCAGACCTGTTAATGCCTCGGGGGGCTTCTTGCTTGAAAGCTGCTAAGTCTGGATCGGATACAGGGTCTGGGAGTGCTAATGGCACAACAGTTGACTCTGTAGGAGCTGATGTTCATGAAGAAGAATGTGGTGAAGTTTGTCACTCAATTGGTGGCGCAGCTTCCCACAATGGAATGCGCAATTATTCCACTCAAACGTTATCTGGAGTTGAGGAATTTGAGGATGCAGCTCTAATTGTTGAATCTATCAGGCGAGAAGAATTTGGCTTGGATTCAAATCTTTCAAACATGGAAAGTAACTTGTTGAAGAAGCAGCATGCTCGTTTAGGCAGAGCACTTCATTGTCTTTCGCTGGAATTATATTCTCAGGATTCACATTTTCTTCTTGAGCTTGTAAGTTTGCTTCTTCTATTTTTTTTTTATTTTTTTTCTTAATTTCATGTGTTTTTTGTTATTGTGAGGGATAAAATTCTGCTTGTTATGGAAGGGCGGTTGGAATTAATTTCTTCTCCCTGCAGTAACACCTGAGAACATCATATTGGCCTAGCTTTCTTGTCTTTTTGATTTAGGTTGCCACTTTATTTCTTATTAAAATGTCAAGGATACCCATGGAGCCCATTTGAACAAGAAAATTTGCATGAAAGTACAAGGAATATTGTCCAGTGGCTCTATAGTTTAGTTAAATAAATGTAATTCGTTCATTTAGATAGATTGATTTACATTGAGATGGAGTTTAGGTTGATTTTTGTATAATTTGAGAAAGGCTAGATATGTTTTATTTTGGAGTTCTTTTAATTTTACATTCTTGGGTATTTCTGTGGTTAGTGGATAGCTTGTTCACCTTTTATAATTCTTTCTTTTTCTTTTTTCTTACAAATATAATTTTTCAGCTTTTTATAAATTTGTCTTGCAATAAAGTGCAAGTACTTCATAGTATATTTATGGTCTTAATTGTATGCACTATTTTTGTATGCTTGATCCTGTATTTATCCAATTCAATTTTGAGTTTAAGTTTTGTAAGCAACTGCTGGTAAATGTTAATGAATGCAATTATTCTTCATGTTGCGTCAGGTTCAAAATGCTGATGATAATATCTATCCAGAAAATGTGGAACCAACTCTGACATTTATACTTCAAAAGTCTGGCATTATTGTCTTAAATAATGAGCAAGGTTTTTCTGCTCAGAACATCAGAGCACTTTGTGATGTTGGAAATTCAACAAAGAAAGGTTCTACTTCTGGCTATATTGGGCAGAAGGGTATAGGTTTCAAATCAGTATTTCGGGTATGTTGAAAAAAATTCCTGATTCTTCTTCTTCTTCTTCTTCTTCTTTTTTTAAAAAAAATCATTATATACTAAAATTTTGTTTGAAAAGTGAATTAAGTGGACTGAAATGCCTCTTAGAGTTACAGTGAAAGAAGAGGGGACAAAATAATGGACTGTACAAAATTAAGTATTGAATTGTTCAAGATTGATATGCACATGTTCACTGTAAGGAAGATGTTAGTTCCAGTTTGGTGATCATTCACACCTTTTTATATTTTCTAAAAGCTTATTGTTTCCTATAAAAAAAACAAAAGAAGATTGATATGTGCATCTTGCTCCATCCCATCTAAAGAAAAGAACTCCTTTGAGAAACTAGTCTAATTGAACTAGTTTTCAACATTTTATCCCTCTAATCACTCGGCTGTAGCAAGACTGGTGACAAGGATTTGTTATCAGCCATTTATGGTCAGTTTGTTCCAAGATGGTGTGGGATGCAAATCGATATTATATGGCTGACATAACATTAGTTATTAGAACGTCCTTGGACGTGTAAATGTTGACTGATTCTCATTTTGATTTGTCCAAAATCAAGGTGCAGGATTACTGATTTATCTAGTTAATGTTACTGTGGGAAGATTATATGGATGTCGTATTCTAGATGCTATCAACTTTGTGTTAGATATGGATGATGATCATAGATGAGAATATTTAGAGTTGTATTGAAGATTTGAAGTAGAAAATTATGATGATTATCTTATCATTATTATTTATTTTATTACATCAGATTTATATTATTTAATTTATTATGATTTAGAATGTGATAATGTTTCCTATTTAAAGTTTTCCTTGTAGCCATAAATGAAGAAGCAATTAATAAACAAACTTATGGTTTTACTCTCACCTTAAAAGAGTTTATCTATTCGTTTATCTGACTGAGTCCACTTTGTTGGTTTCAGATAATTAATATCAATTCTCTGGTTCTTATGATCTGGGACCTATCAATTGTTATCACATTATAATTATAAATCATAATAATTAAATAATATAAATCCTAATCCTGATTTACTAATAAAATAAATAATACTGATAAGATAATCATCATAATACTCTACTTGAATACAACTCTTAAATATTCTAATCCATAATCATTATCCACATATAACTATTTGGAATGTTTATCGTTGGTATTAAGCATATAAATTTGAGGGTGCTCATTGGTGAGGTTGCGATAGCAAATTCTATGAATTTCGAATAATAATCAGTTCTTTATCAAAATGCTGATGTCTCTTTCTGCAGGTTACAGATGCCCCAGAGATCCATTCCAATGGTTTCCATGTCAAGTTTGATATAAGTGAGGGTCAGATTGGTTTTGTATTGCCAACATTGGTTCCCCCATGCAATATTGACATGTTTTGTAAGCTAGCATCTAAAGGCCCTGTTCAACTGGGGAGGGAGTGTTGGAATACCTGTATTAGGCTTCCTTTCAGGTCGAAATTATCTGAAGGAATTGCCATGAACAACATTGTTGATATGTTTTCTGATCTTCATCCTTCTTTATTACTGTTCCTTCACCGCCTCCAGTGTATCATGTTTCGCAACATGCTCAATGATTCACTTGTTGTCATTAGAAAAGAAATTGTTGGAAACGGTATTATAAAGGTTTCCTGTGGGAAAGACAAAATGACCTGGTTTGTGGCATCTCAGAAGTTGCAGGCTAAAGTTATTCGTCCTGCTGTGAAAATGACTGAAATTGCCTTAGCATTTACATTACAGGAGTCGAATGAGGGGAACTACACTCCCCATCTATACCAACAACCTGTTTTTGCTTTTCTTCCTCTAAGAACATATGGTTTGAAATTTATTCTCCAAGGTGATTTTGTCCTTCCTTCATCTAGGGAAGAAGTTGATGGAAATAGTCCCTGGAACCAGTGGTTATTATATAAATTTCCTGACTTGTTTGTCAGTGCAGAAAGATCTTTTTGTGATCTTCCTTGTTTTAGAGAGAATCCAGCAAAAGCTGTGTCAGCTTATATGAGCTTTGTGCCACTTGTTGGGGAAGTGCATGGTTTTTTTTCTGTTCTTCCTCAAATGATAATTTCTAAATTGCAAATGTCTAACTGCTTGATTCTGGAAGGAACCAACAATCAGTGGGCTCGTCCTTGCAAAGTTCTAAGAGGTTGGAATGATCAAGCGCGCTGTCTTTTTCCAGATAGCTTGCTGTATAAGCACCTTGGCCTTGGATTCTTGAATAAGGACATAGTTTTGTCAGATTCACTGGCTAGGGCACTGGGTATTCAAGAGTATAGACCCGAAATTCTACTTGAAATTATATCCTCCTTGTGTCAGACAGAAAATGCCCTGAAATCAATGAGCCTCAGTTGGTTATCTTCTTGGCTAAATGAGCTTTATACAATTTCATTCCATTCTTCTGGGCAATTTTCATCACACTCCATAACAGAAACAGAATTCATCGATAATCTCCGAAAAATTCCATTTATTCCCCTTTCGGATGGTACATTCAGCTCAGTAGATGAAGGAACAATTTGGTTACATTCTGATGGCTCTGTGTTTGATGGTGGATCTGGACTTGAAGCTTTTCCAAATTTATGTGCAAAACTTCGAACTGTGAATCCTGCCTTCCTTTCTGCATCATCTGTTGAGGAGTCTTACTTGGATGTGATCTCAGTAGACAACCTTACTAGGATGCTTCTCAAAATTGGGGTTCAACAGCTATCTGCACATGATATTGTCAAGGTGCATATTCTGCCTGCGATATCAGATGAAAGAACTGCAAATGGGGACAAAAAATTGATGGTAGATTACCTTTGCTTTGTAATGATGCATTTAGAGTCTTACTGTCCCAATTGTCATGTTGAGAGAGAGTCCATTGTTTCAGAGTTGCTAAAGAAAGCCTTCATATTAACAAATCATGGTTTCAAACGACCATCTGAGATACCAATTCATTTCAGTAAAGAATTTGGTAATCCTGTCGATGTTAATATGTTGATTCATGACTTGGATATCAAGTGGTATGAGATTGACATCACATATTTGAAGCATCCAGCAAACGAATCACTCTCTTGTGGACTGATAAAGTGGAGAAAATTTTTCCAGGAAATTGGGATCACAGACTTTGTGCAAGTAGTTAAAGTCGAAAAGAATGTGGCTGATGTATCTCAAATTGTTTCCAAAAACATGTGGACGAAGGAGTTAATTTCCCCAAGATCAGCTGCCGTAGATTGGGTATCCAATGAGTTGGTGCATTTATTATCGCTACTTATCACAAATGTCAATCAGCAATGTTGTACATATTTATTGGAGTTCCTTGATACCCTATGGGATGACTGCTATGCTGACAAAAGTATGGGCTTCTACAAATCTAATCCCAATGGTGATGACGGATCATTCCAGTCTTCATTTATAAGCTGCATCTGTGATGTTCAGTGGGCAGTATCAAGCATGGATGATGAGCTTCACTATCCTAAAGATTTATTTCACGACTGTGATGCTGTGCGCTCAATCCTAGGTCCGTCTGCTCCATATATTGTTCCAAAGGTTAGTTTGATACCTGTATAATATAAGCATGTTGCTTTTCTGACGTGTCATGTTTACAACAAGCTTAAATTTTCAAATAAGTGGGCACAGGATATGAAATGGTAAAACATGATGGAATTCATATATTGATTCCATAAACAAGCTAAATTTTAAAAATAATTACATTTTGATTTTATAATAAACAATGATAATGTTTATTTCATTATAGTTACAAGTTAAAGCTGTATGAGACTGATGGGTCTCTCTATCAAATTGAAGGTCTTCGTTTGAATGAATTTTCATACATAATGTCGTACATTTCTTTCTGAAGCAGGTTAAATGTGAAAAGTTAGTTCGTGATGTTGGTTTGAAGACTGAAGTTACCCTTGATGACATTTGGGAAATCCTAAAAGTATGGAGAAGATCAGAGACCCCATTCAAGGCCAGGTATTACTTGCTTGTTAATCATGTTGTTTGGGTTCTTATCCTTTTGTATCTGATGCTGAGTTAATTCATTTTTATTCCTGTTTTCTACTGCCATTCATTCTGTGGATGGAGGGGTTGATATATCTGTGTACCTGACCTACCAAGTGCCAAATAAACTTAGGTGGATGAGCTAACCATAATAGTTTTGTTTCATAAATTGGTTGATTTATTATATTCTTATTTTATACTCCTATTATTCTTCAAAAATTGCTAGATATTGTAGATCTAAATCTTTTGGGCTGTAGGGAGAATTCTGATTTTATGGAAGCGTAGTATCAAGATGTATATTGTTCACATTAAGTTGGCTGGTGTCACAATAATTGGGTTAACACCCACACAACACTATGCTAATGAATGAAAAGACAGGGCAATATGTAATGGAACAGGAGATCAGTTGACCC